>CAIGRN010124578.1:0-19036 GCA_903798345.1 Fraxinus anomala | reverse complement strand
CCTGGTGGGGCTACCACCAAGAAGACGAAGGCCTTGGGTAGTTATCGCTTTTGTTTAATGGGTTGAGAGTTATTACGTTCACCATGATATAACCCACCCGCCATGACATTTTTTTCTTCTCATCCTTCAAATTTAAGAGAGAAATTAATGGAGTGCAAAAGAGAGTATTCCGCAAAGTTAAATGGAAAATAGTTGGAAAAAAAAGCATGAAATTAGTTCCTACAATTAGCGATTTGGACACGAGAAATTCCTTTGTAGCTAGTGACATATTAGGGATGACAAAAAAATTCGTTCAACCCGATACCCGTGGGCTCTACGTCGAATGGGTAGGGGATTATCCGCCTAACCGAGTAAACGGCGCATGGACGAGGCGGGTCATTACCTCGAATTATAATCACACCACATTTATAATATATTTTTAATAAATACACTCAACAAATTTATAATTATACTTCTAATCAAATAAAAATGAAAAATGAAAAAAAATTATGGTGTAATCATCTAAAAAATATTAATCCTCAACGGAAAAAGATGTGGACGGCCCTGGTGGGGCTACCCCCAAGAAGGACAGCCTTGGTGGAGCCGACGGCCCTAGCCCCTGGTGGGGCTACCACCAAGAAGACAAAGGCCTTTGAGTAGCTGTCGCTTTTGTTTAATGGGTTGAGAGTTGTTACGTTCACCATGATATAAACCACCAGCCATGACATTTTTTTCTTCTCATCCTTCAAATTTAAGAGAGAAATTAATGGAGTGCAAACGAGAGTATTCTGCAAAGTTAAATGGAAAATAGTTAAAATTAAAAAAAAGCATGACATTAGTTCCTACGGTTTGCAATTTGGACATGACAAATTCCATCGTAGCTGGTGAGAGATTGGAACACAGAAGATGAAATTAGTACCGTGAGAAAAAAAGAAAATTATCTGTGGAAAAAAGCAAAAGTCGTTGTCAACGGAAAATCTATGTGCAGTCAGATGTTGAGGAAAAAGAAAAAAATTAGCCTTGTTGATTTATAAGAAAACGTCATTTTTTTAATTAATTGACGGAGAAACTGACGGGAGGTGGACGAAAGGACGTTCGTCGCAAGGAAATGTTGAAATGAAGGCAAAAATGCCAATAAATGGGGATGTTTCATGCCAATTAACCATTTTTCTATTTAAGATTAAAAGCATTTACACCTCATCTCAAAGCCCCTCACAGCTTGCGTTTTCAGGTCATCGATGAAGATGAGAAGTATTAGTGTGGTGTCGAGGTCTCCAATCCTTCAACCTCTAGTTCGATTCAAGCAATGGTGGTAAGTTGGGAATTCGAGATGGCGATCATCGGATGGCTATAGATTTGACGATTATCGTTGGTTGTAGATAAAGTGCAAATGGTGGAGATGGTGGTGGTGTATGGAGGTAGATGTGGTGCTAGTGGTTGTCAATGTGGATGAGCTCCAGGTGGTAGTACGTATTTCTATAGTTTTGGTAGTGGTGGTTTGTCGATTTGAGGTGGCGCTAGAGATGTGGATGGTGTTGACATTGGTGTAGTGGGGTGGGGAGAGTGAAGAGTGATTGCAACTAGTTTAATTTGATAATTTGTCACAAAAAATAAGTGATATACGATTAAATTTGTAATTGTGATTCACAATTCTGTATTTGTAACTATGACCTTGTTTGATTTGTGACTAGTACGCTATCGTAATTATAAATAGTGTGTTATTGTGACCTTAACATGTTTAGTTAATTAATAGGTCACAAATTGTCATCGGGTGATCACATTGATTTTTGTAAGATTTTTACAAGTTTCTTAAATTTGAAAGTGCGCCCATGTTTGATGCACGTTAAAATGGAAAGAATGTTTTTTTTTTTTGGTGATGTGATGGTGAATATGTAGTTGAAAAGGAATGAAAAATTATTGATGTGATGGAAAATATTATTTTATTGGAGAATGTGTTGTTGAAAATGAGTAGAATAGTGAGAATGAAAATTAGAATGTGACTCAAACATGGGCACATCATCTTAAAATTGTGATAATTATGTATTTTTTGCCCTTTTAAAAATCAGTCCGCTTCATTAAAATTGAAAAAAAACAAAAAAATAGGCATTTTTGTTAAATTAATTTTGTAACTAAGTGGGGTAGTAACCGGAAAACAAGTTGAGATCTGTTGTCCATTTATGCTATTCAAGTTGTTGTCTATCCAATTACAAATTGACATATTATGAAAAATTAAAATTGATGTTAAGGTTGAAAAATTAAAATTGATGACAACTTTATTTTTTCGTGATGTGTCAATTTGCAAGTGAGTGGACAACAAATTAGACAGCAAAAATGGACAACAGATCTCAACTCTCGAAAAACATGGTTACTAATATGCAGAAAACATGGAATGTAATTAGATTAGCAGTTTTTCTCTCCAATTAAGCCAATTTCCCTACATTTTCAGCCATTTTTCCATCTTCCCTTGTACTATGGGATTTAACAATAATTCTTCCTGCCCCGGCCAAAAAATAGAAGAGAAACAAATGTTCTATTCCAGGCGAAATACACTTCCAAAGATTAAAATATTAAATTGAAATTCAGCTTCATAAAATATATTTTTATGATCACTGCAATTTTTGTGTTCATTGATAAACTGTTTGCTAAATCATTGGAAGTGTTGTGACTTTGATGACGTGTTATGGTTACAATTTTTCCGTTTTGTTACCATTGTTACCAATTTAGTCACATATAGTCACTCAATAGTTGTGACTAATTTAACTTGCAATATGACCCCCATTGCTGTGTAGTGGCTACGGTGAGATATTACAACTGTTCTAGTGGACGACGGTGCTATAAGTGTTTGCTTCCTTGAGCACCAAGTAATTCGTCAACCATCAAGAGAAACATGATGTGTGTTACTCGGCCCCTGTTTGGCCCCCATTATTTTTCATTAAATTATAGTTCATTTTTCTTCTCTCTTATCAACAATGCATTTTTCAATAAAATGATATTATGCGTAAACCCAAAAATTTTCCTTCTTTCTTAATTACACATTCTTCAAAAAATTATTATTCTCATTATAATTTGAAATAATGAGTTAAACGGACACTCTATGTACCATCACTCTTGTCAAAAAATTAATTTTAATCACATATTTCATGGGACTCGTAATTTTCAACCACACATTCCATCAATTTTTATCAAAATTTACAAAAAAAAATAAAATATGATTTTTAACTAAACAAAAAATGAATATAATTAATAATGTATTTTAGGTGTGACATCGTATTCATCTAAATAAAAGCATTCTAAGATATTACAAAGGTATGTTTGTACATTAGACAATATAGTTTTAGAAGGGATAAGATAGGTAGTAAAACGAAAATTTGTTGATTTAATCTCACGTCTTTTTCATAGAGTTGATATCAGTTATTCTTATTTGATTATCCCATTTAGACCATAACATCTTATTATATCAACTTGAAATAGCCACTAATGTGACATTTAGAAATAAATAGGACGATCCAAGTCAAGTCGAGCAAGCTAATCCGATTCGTGAGCCGTCTCACCAATATATATTTAATTTTTTTATTTAATATGGCTTGCTCAGATGAGCACAACTGATTCACCATTCGTCTCACCCCATTTTCACCTCATATGACATCTTTCGTGCACGAATATGTATGCATGTGCCTAGGGAAGAAGGAACAAGGTACGTGCCGGGTGAAAGCAACTCTGAATAAGGATCACGTGAGTGGAACATGATAAAGGAGACAAGAAACCTGAATGAGACTATTCAACCATCTGTATTTGGGCCCCCAAACATGTTTGCATAATTAGGCCTTTTTCAGTTTAAGCTTTCAAGATTTTGACTTTAAAGTCTCTCACCCAAGTATCAAAATGAAAATCGTGGTGGGGCCAACTCACTTTTTTTTTTTTATGACTCAGGTGTCCAAGTTTTGCCCGACTAATTCTAAAAAGTGACGGTCTTCCCCCCTGATTTGCCACCCGGGTTAATCCGGATACGGTCACAGCTCATCACACTTGGGCCAAACATTCGACGGTTTTCCTCCAAGCTGCCTTCCAACATTTTAAATGTTGCATTCCAGCTGTTGCAGAGATTCGAACATTTGATACTCAGTAAAGAACTCTCTTTTTTTACCACTGCGCCATGTTTGTGTGGGCAAATGCCAACTCACTTATTAAACCATAGAAAGTTGAATCATGAAGAAAAATATAAAAATGATCCACGTTTGGCCTCCATTCTCTTAAAGCTCATTTTCAATCACATATTCTTTCATAAAATAATTTCACACGTAAATTCAAAAAAATTTCTTATGCTTTAACCACACATTTTCTAAAAAATTACATTTCAAAAACATATTTCCCCCAAAAAATGGAAGTCAAACAATAATTCATCGAACGTGAATTTTTTTTAATGAAAAACTATATTATTTTTAGTATCGTAAATAATATGCAGTCAATAATAAAGGTATTATTCTTCTTGTACATAAGGGGCACCATATATCCATTATGGACATTATCGTGATGCGCCCTATATACTTGTAGTACAATCCATAATAAAGATGTCAACGGAGGCTAGCCTACTATTCCCTACTCACGTCTATTTTTAAATAATTCTATTTAAAAATAGTTACACACATTCACCAATCAACAAAAAAAAAATTTATTTTCTTCTCTCTCGGAAAAATAATAAAAAGAAAAACAAAGCAGTAAATTTAAATAACTTGGCCCATTGACGTCTCTATATCGATCGATTTTTCATTCCTGATGTTTCTTGTCGGTGCTTTCTGCGCCAGAAATTTCGTCGAGCATCATTCATAATCTTGCCACGTGAATGTTAAATCCAAGTATCCCATTGGCATGTGGGCTTTCTTTCTCAATATTTATTTTTCTTCGAAGTGATGACAAGAATGTGACGATGCATTAAGTTCAGATTGGGGCCATGTTCAAGAATCAATGTAACCACACAAATTCATTTAAATCCCAATAGTAGTAGTTCAATGTTCTTACCTCTACTTGGGGATACTATGCAAGGAATGTACCTGCGAGTCAACAAAATTTCACTGTCTATCAACGTCGTGCACAGCGAACGAATACATAACTACTCCATAAAATCGTAAAATATTTTAAAATACGGCGGCCAGGACGGTTGGAACTCAGAAGCTTGAGATCGAACTTAGAAGTGATATCTCGATCTCAAGCGTCAATTTGTAATGAGGGCGTGTGAGGCTTTGTGACTGCATGGGTTTGCATGCTAGAATCGATATATTACCGTCAATTGACAGTAATAACAAAGAAAAAGACGTTGAAATTTTGTTTTTTTGTAGTATCTGCATTCATGATCTTCATGTATACATACATGAAGTACATGCTCATTTTCATGCTTGAATCTCGATTCGCCACAATCACAATGCAAGATCTCATGCTATAAATTTTTATGCTGCAATAAGAAAAATTATAATTTATAAGAGAGAAACCTCAGTCGACAAGGAAAAGAGAACAATAGATCTTCTCATTTATGTGACACATAGTAAATGAAACAAATTGATGTGCTATGATTTGAGCAGTCGACAACTTTACAAATGATTAGAACGCAGCGAGAAGGTAGTAACAATAAAGCATTTTTAGATCTTCAACTATAAATGTATAAATCTCGGTTGAATAAAGCACGTTCAAATCCAGACAAGCTTTTTTATCATCGACAAAGCTGTACGCATAGCCCCTGAATCTGCGACGTGGTTGGATTCAGCAATGAATACGACCTGCTTCTTCCGTTGTTTGAGCAAGTTAAATTATATTGACCTGCTCCCGTTTGCTCCGACTGCAAAATCGACAAATTTTGTAAAGTCGTTCCATCAGCTATATTATTACACTTGTCTACATCAAAGCTTTGCTAAGGAAAAAGAAATAACAAATGCATGGACAAACATTTTCAACTTCCATCAAACTTGAGTGTAAAAATGAAGTTTGCTTTTTAGCCAATCTTAAGGTAAGACCCGATTTTCTAGTGAATGTCACGTGTACACAGGTCCACTTATTCAGAGTAACTATGTCCCGTCATCACGAATACATAGTCAAACCGATGTAACAAAAGTTAAAAGCAATATCCGTCTTTCTGGTGTGTACATCAGTTTCATGACTCCGCTCACTCGTAAGATTTTTTCGGGAAATGATATAAATACTATAGAATGCACAAAACAGGAAGGTAATTAGACAATTCCTCACCGTGCATGAAACGGGTTGAGTATTGCAGCTCCACCTTGAAGTAGGAACACAACTCAGATAGTGGCACCATGAGCAGTGATCGTTCAAATCTTCTCCT
The DNA here is from genome assembly GCA_903798345.1 of Fraxinus anomala. Classification (NCBI taxonomy): domain Eukaryota; kingdom Viridiplantae; phylum Streptophyta; class Magnoliopsida; order Lamiales; family Oleaceae; genus Fraxinus; species Fraxinus anomala. The sequence continues at coordinate 12,729 of CAIGRN010124578.1, read as the reverse complement.
CGAAGTAGCAATACCAGGCCAACAGTGAACCTATCAAAATCAACACAGATCTCAAGTCAGAGAGAAACAATCAGACGTCAATAACACAATTAAAATGAAAAAATTCTGATAAGCCAACTTTGGAGACGCAAGGAATCGTGAAATTCCAGTAAATTGAATGTTGTAACAGGAGGAATTCTCTGTCTTTCTTATATTTTACTAGGCTTAATTTTATTGCTTATAATGGATTTTTCTTTAATTTCTCTACATGAGGTCCACAGGCAATGGCAAAAATGCTTGAAGATGCCATCTGAATCTATGATGAATGGATTAAGTTGCAGTACAATAAGTAAAAGCAACTCATTGAGATGAACGGTCAGATGCTTGCAACAAGTGATGGCTCCAGTCTTGAAGTATAAAGTAATCGCGTCTTGATATAGAAAACTTAATTCGCAAAGAATAATTCCCTTTTCCTGAAAGCAGAGTCCTTGTTTAACTCAAGCTGAAGAAGAACAAACTAATTCCTATTCCCAACAAATACGAGGTTAGCTTCAGTAAACCTTTTTCCCCAGTCAATTGGATTTATTACGACATCTACCAAAAGAATCAATAAAATCAAATTTTTAGCGCATGTTAGGCCATGCTCATACATGCGTCGGTCTTCTAACATGTTATACTGAGATCACGTCGTGTTTATGAAAGAGTCTTTTTACAAGTAAAAAGTTCAAAAATAGTAATCGTAATTTTCTTTATTATTTCATTTTTTTGAGAACTATTAACCCCCGTTTGATGGTCACTGTAAGGAGAAATGGGAGGAAAATGATGTTTTAAATAGTGATTTTTCTAGAGAATATGTGATTAAAAAGTATAAAAAATTTGAATTTATGTGCAGAACATTTTATTGTGTAAACGTGTGATTGAAAATAAACATATGAAATAAAGAGTTTTAGTTTAAAGAGAGTCAAACAAGGTCGAAGTAAATTAAGATGAATATTACTCCAAAAAACATTTACAGTTTACTTTAAAAGGCCAAAGAAGGATTCTCAATCAGGGAATGTAAAATAGATAGAAGCTCATCTGTTTCAGTGATTTCATCTTAGCATGCTAGGAATCGATTTATTATAAGCGTTGAATTTGTTACCAAACACCACCTTACATACGTTTACATCTGTAGGCTTCATTAGCTAATTGTATAACGGTATCAAAACTTCACATGGAACTTTCAAACATCAGGGATCAAGCTATATAAGCAGAATTTCCGAATAGTTACTTAGTTAGTCATTGTCTAGTCCATAAAGAGAATCGAATTCGAGTAGAAAATTATAGTGCATGCTTCACGTTCCAGCATTTCCCCAACCCAAACAAAAGAAAAAAGGTGAAAAAGTAACGAACGGAAGATCCAAATGATTTAAAAAAACAGAGGTAGAATGACCTTAAACTTACCCAACAATGAGAAGGATCAATGAAAGGACCCAGAGAATGCATTGATATGCCTTAAATTTAGGTTTAGTTGATGCCGAAGAATATCCAGTGGGAGCATATCTCTGGTTAACCCATCCAAACTGGGGCCGGATTAGAAACACAAAACCGAGAAGAAAACCAGAAAAAAATCCTCCAATATGAGCAAAGTTGTCCACGTGTGGGAGGATTCCAACAGCTAGATTGATAGCAATAATAACCACAAGGGTCAATAAAGCTGCCACCTGAAGAACAAAATTATGTAGGAAGTTGTTAAAGCCTCAAAAAATGTAGGTAATAGTGAGTTCACTACTTCATAAAGGCCTAACCTAAGAGCAGTTAGATGCATACCTTGTACGCATACATAGTCCAATTGGTTATCAGCTCCGAAAGCATTGCCCCGAGTAATCCAAAAAGTGCGCCAGAAGCACCGACAGAAATATTAGACTGAATAAAAAGGGCAGATAACAAACTCCCGCCAAGCCCAGAGATGACATAAAGCAACCCGATGCGCACTACAAGAAAATAAGGCAAGAAAAAATAAGAAACCTGATCTAAGTCTCATGATATTAATATGAAACCTACAGCCTAAGCCTTTTCATTGTTTTTATAAAAAGAAAAAAGAAAATACTAACATATAGATTCCAGAAAGAGGAAACACCGAGAAAAGCTTAACCCTTCACCAAACAAACATCCACCAATGTATTGCTCAAATCCTGATGCCTATATGATGCATATCAAAGGACAAAATACAAAGATACCAATCTAAGCATACTTCAGCGTAATTTTCATTGAGCCACCTTCAAACTACGAAAAAATGGGACTAGCCACCATATGTATGAAAGCCAATACACCCATCTATTAGGCTTCCAACTTCCACCCAGGATCTGTTAAAAGACAGTGACCATTTCAATCACAGCCCATAAGCACCAAAAAAAACTCCTGACCACTAATCTCCCCCAGGCAAAGCATCCTAGACGTCAAACTCAGCCCCTCCAACCCTCCCCATCTAAATCCCACTTGATTCATCCTAGAAATCACTGCCACTACCACTATCTAAACCAGAAATAAAAATTCATTATTTCATTTTCTTCTCAACCAAACCTAAAATAAAACAAACTCAATCTTATTTCAAATTAACTTTGGGTCCATTTATTATAACAAGCATTCAGAGGCCTACGCCTCAAGATCCACTTAACTTTATGCTTATATTAAGCATTTCAAATTATTCTTGGTCTTCTAAGACATTTATTATTAGCCTCCAGTTTTTGAGCTGTTTTCTTTTATGGACTACATTTTTTTAGTTCTTTTATTTTCTTTTTTATGCCTTTACAAGGAAGGGGAAGGAAAGAAAAACACAACATTGCAAGTAAAAAATGATAGTAAATTGAGAAGAAACTGATAGCAAAGAAGAAGATAATCAGGGAATCAATTATGTTAGATGATTCTCTTAAAGATTGTGTTAGTAGTGATTATACATGGGACTTCTAGGTTTTCTCTACTTCTAGTAATAGATTATATTTTTGTTATGTTATTAATATTCTCTGGAAACACATTAATTGCTACTTTATTCTATCTCATTTTGTAAATTTGACTATTAATTTTGTTCAAATTTGTTCTATTATGGATTTTTACAATGGTTTATGGTTCATCACGAGAATGTTTTTGTATTTTCATATTTTGAATAATTTCATTGTTTTGTCTTGAGGCCTGCGCCTCAAGGCTTACATCTCGCCTCACAAAGGTCAAACAGGTCATTACCGAATCAAGCATTTTTAAACAATGTAACTACATAAATTCCTTTTCCTCATGTGCAGAAAGGTCCAAGAAATTAAATCTTTTACAACTACATCAGACCATGTCAATTCCAGTTTACATGTCCCCTTATTTTGATCTTCTAAGATTCATTAGTGGAAATTTCTTAAGGTCTATAAAATATTTGCCACCATCCATCTTATTTGAACTTCCCTTGTATAATCATTGGTGCTACCTTTATTTATCCTCATTTCTCATTTCCTCCATTTTTAGTTTGTTCACAAATCAACATTAACATCATTATTTACTCTATATTCATCTCTGAAAATCTGTCATTTTAATGGGGCCCAACACCCAATAACATAAAAGTATAGCTAGTCTAATAACCATTATGAAGAATATACCATTTAATTGGCAAAGTATCTACAACTTACATAGAATCATTGTAATTCCATAACACCCCTCCATTTCGTCCAACCTGATTTAGTCTTGTGTAACATATAATCTGCAAGTCTCTTTTCCAGATTCATAAACGAACCTAAATTCCTAAACCATTACTCTTTGGAGCAACATGATCTCTATTGTGACAATACTATCACCCATAATCCTATCAAACTCAAAATAACAAACTAGTGAATAAAACAAGATGACATCAAATTATATGATTATGCAATAACACAACACAATTTTTCACCCCCTCATTTGGTTGGATTTTAATGATTTCTTTCCCTGTGTAGACATCAAAGTTAGATACCATTAACTGATACATAGAGATAGAGGTATCAAGTGGTAGTGGTTAGGTGTAAGGAATGATACATAGAGATACCATTAACTGATACATGGAGATAGAGGTATTAAGTCGTAGTGGTTAGGGGTAAGGAATGAGAGGTGGAGGAGGAGAGGGTGGCATGGTTGTGAAGTCTTCAAGTGAACTGCAGGTAAGGGTTCTATATTGGGCAAATAACAAAGGTGGCTGGAGATATTGGAGGAAGGGGGAGTGGTAGTGGAAAGACTGGAAGGAAATGTTGGTGGCAGTGATAGTTGGGGCAATGATCAAAGAGATGGAGGAGGCGGAGATGCACAATAGAGAGGGGCTTACTTATGCATGTGTTTGCTGTTGTAGTGCAGAAAGAGGGCACAGAGGGAGGGTCAGAGTTTCTTCATAGATTCACTAAGGAATGTTGCACTAACTAGTAGGCTCGTGCCTAATTTCAACTGAACTTATTTTTCTCCTTTCTGGTTTTTGTGAAATAGCAAAGAAGACCAATATGCCAATACTATGGATGGAAAGTTGGAATGAAACCTAGCAGATGAGTATTTGCCACTTTTCCCTATAAAAATGGCAGTCAAATATTATCTTCCTGTAGTTGCAAGGGCCTCGATGAAAATACCTGCATACAAACATATATACCACATACAAACAAATAAATACACGTGTATATTGTTGGTATTGGTATTGAGTTCCAAACACATTTACAAAAATGAAAGAAGACAATGCTTGTCTACAAACTATTGATCACCTATATAATGATGTTAACTTGAATCATAATATTATAAAGTTGATCATCGATGGTTCCTTTTCATCATGCATAATAGATTTATACTAAACTAATATAGCCTTAGCTACCATAAACAGAATGATGGTCTTAGTGTTATCAACTTAATAGACAATAAGGCAACATTAAGTATTAAGGTTAAGCTAACGAGGGCCCACAATGTAATACAAACATTCCAGATATCATTTTGCCATAATCACAATAGGTTATGAGCCATTTCAATAGCACTAATCTTCGCACTCATGATATGCATCCATTAGTGAATCAATAATAACTATTCTAGCTAAAATAATACAAAATTATATAAGTACATAGTTAAAAACAATTTTCATGGCATATTTGAAACTCAGGACTGTGCAGCATGTTACGTACCAAACCCGAATTCTTGCTCAAGCCGAATTCCAATAACTAACAGGCTCAGCATGTTGGCTAGTAAATGAAAAACTCCACCATGTAACCACATACAAGTGAGGAGGCGCCATCCTTCATGTTTGTGGACCACTTTACTCACATCCAAAGCACCCATCTTCTGTAACCTTTAAATAGGAGGATAAATGGTATTTTAGAAGCAATTCCCAGAATCGTTCCATCTTGCACAAATAGCAATTTAAGGTCATAGATCATCTAATATATCAGGAAAGACATTTAGCTATGTTTGGCTCATATTTATAAACTGTTTAAAAACACTCAAAATCACTTTACATACATACATTTCAAGGAACCCACAAATACTACATACTTATCCACCATTCGTTTCTATCTATTTATAATTTAAACCATTTATTAACACTTCCCAAAAATGCTTTTACACCAAAAGGTAACTTTCTTCATTAACAAGGATGCAGTAATCTGCAGTGTGGTAGCGAACCTTGCGATACATGCTCAAATAAAGAGTTAAATCGGATATTCCACCAATATATACATAAACACAAGTGGTCTACCTTGTATATAAAATGGACAATCTGAAATAAACACCCCAACTATTTAAGGTCTGGACATTTCAAAAAATGGACGAAAGAAGGGGCAAGCTTAAATTTCTTAGTTATGAACAAATGTCAATAAATTATTCTTCAACAAAGAAAAATAAAATAGTAAGACGAAATTAATAACTTTCAATTTGAATATCCTTTGATAATCCAACACTATTAGTAGGCAATACAGATTATATGAATATATATTGACAAAGAAAATTGTATTGCGCTCATGATCTTCTTTGAAATCTTGAAGTTTCCAGAGGTAGGTTCCTCTATGTAAATAAGTCTAGCATGTTTAACACATATACCAAACTTTCCATAGCACCCTTCTCTTCTAGTTTGATTCCCCTTTTGATGCCTTTGTTTAAGACTCTTTAATACTTTTGATGCCTTGCCTTCAATGTGGAAAATACTAAACTGCCTCTCTATCTCTATCACTCTAGGAACATCAAAATCCCTACTATACATTTAAACCTAGTTAAACAAATGTTCATTACTATATAAACATACTTGATTCGTCAATCAATTTCAATAATTTCGCCCTTTAAGGCCTCTCTACGAACGCTTCTGATGCCTTCAGTTTGCAAAATATTAGACTGCTCTCTCCCTCTCTCTAGGAACATTAAAATCCCCTCTGTACTATCCATTTAAACATGGTTGAACAAATTTTTGTTACCATATAAACATGATTTGTGAATCAACTTCAATGTTTTACCCTTTCCTCAAATTAACCAGAAAACCAGGATCATATACAAACACGAATTGCAAAAGAACTAGGACACATCAAACGTCACTCAGCTCAAACGAGATCATTTCAAATAATCATTTCCGCCTTACTGCATAAATCTTGATTCATCTCTCTATTCAACTCAAATCCATATTCTTGCTGGTATCAATCTGGCAAAATACCAGTAGTATTACAAAATTTCATTAAATTTACAAAGTAAGTTAAGATAAATACCAAAAGTTAAAATTCTCAATATTCTCAATTCTGTTTATCTTTTTGCAACAAAATTTTAGTTTGTAATGCCTAAAAAATCGCTAAAGTTCATTAAAAAAATTCGTAATAAAAAAAGGGCACATACCAAAGTGCAAATCTTTACAAAGCAAACAACTTGAAACCTCAAATAAATCTGAGAGAAGAAAAAAGAGCCTTACGCAGAAGAAGAAGGACCAAGGAGAGGATTTTCTTTGAAGGGCTGAAAGGAGAATCTCCCCAAAAACCCAGCAATGCAAGATACCGAATTCTTGGGACAATTATTAACATACATAGTTATAACAAACATTACTGTATTGACTACAACAAAGGAAGGAATCAACCAGGTCTTCCATTTCTTAAAATGCTTTACTTCTCTGTAAGCAACCGTATTGGGACTTGGGGCGGCGGAAGTGGCGATGACTGGCGGGGTGTCCACCTCCACTGGATGGATCGTATTGGCCCCTCGCCTCGAGTGGACCCTTATTAGAACTTCCGGAGGTGGGTCTTCTTTTCCGGCCATCTGAAAAAAAAAATTGATTACAGAGTTGCACAAACAATGTAATGAGTTGGATTTGTTGAAAAGGGGAAAGTGGTGGAATTTAGTTGGTGGGTTGTCCTAAGGAAGAGGGTTAGGTGACCAGATTAACCGCTATGTGAACGCAACCTGTTCTTTACTTCGCTGTTGCGCCTACGATTACATTTTTACTTTTCTTCAATTGAATTAGCGTAACATAGCATGTTCTCAATCTCGAGTTTGAACTCGGCCGCACGCGTAAAATCAAGACAACTCAAATTTTAAATAAGTAATTCTATTCAGCATTATCAGTATCCATCACTAATTTAGATGACAATTACATTAAATGATAAATTCGATTAAATATAATGTCAAATAATTCATTTAATTGAATTTATCAATTGTAGTAATCTAAACTGATGTTCTAACATCACTAGTACTGTATAACATTATTCATTTTGAATTATTCACGTCATAACAGTTCCAATCAAGGAATATTTTCATTTTATTCATAATTAGACAAGAATTATCTCATTTTTTTTGTTAAAATACTCGTTCAACTTCGAGCTTGTCTTAACTGATGCAAACAACATATAAGTCGAGGAGCTCGATGGTGTCCATCTCCTATCTACGTTGAACTTTGCAACCTAGCTCATGTTGATGTTGGGTTGAATCATGTTTCAATACTAATAATCGAGTAGAAGAAAAAACATTATGATAAAACTTACTTTCTATAAAATTATACATCTAACTACTCATTTGCTAAAAAAGGTAAAATAAGAATTGAATTATGCAAACAAGTCAAAGATCTATTTTCAAAAAAATAAAAAATAAAAAAGGAAGAAAATTAGATGAGAATAAATTTTGGTCCCCAATTTAAAAACTATAATATAATTCAAACTTGTACACGTTTTAATTGACTAATGATACATGTAAATGTGTTACATTTTCTTAAGCTGGTTAGGTGAATTGTTGTACATCAAAGGCAGTAAACTAGAAAAATGGTTCTTTTTTTATTAAAATATTCTCCCTCCTTTATAAGAAAATGGCAAGTGACATTAATCTTGATTTAAGAGTATAACCGCGATATTTTGAAAATAATAATAATTATAATTATAGACCAAACGTGCTCCAACACAAATGAGATCTAAACTTGATTACTTCTAATTATTATATAGTTCACATTTGTTGACTCCTAATCATAGTAGTCAGATTCGATCGTGGGTCAACGGGTTAGTGGTTCAATCGGCGGATCATTGAATAAGAACCTACAAAAATATATAAAATATAAATTTTTTTAGGAGCGAAATTAAAATTTTTAATTTATTTGCCACTAATTATTTAGGTCTAAAATAAAGTAAAAAAGTTGGACCAAAATTTTTTAAAAGAATATTTTTATAAAATCTATAAATGATTCATTAGATATAAGTTATTGCACACAAGTAATACTAAAGAGATTTATGTTCAAATTGTGAGGAACTAATTGTTTTTCTTAGAGGTCCAAGGTTCAATTCTCTTGAACTCAAAAATTTTGTAAAAGAATTTCAAAACTCAATCAAACCGGTCAATTGGGCCGGATAAATTGTCGGTCCGAGTCAAGTACATTTCTATCAAATTAATCTGCTCGACCCGGTCAAGGGTCGGGGCCGGACCTTATAACTATGCTCCTAACGCTTTATACCTTATTTTTCTAGAACAAGAAAAATTATTACTTAATGCTCGGTGTCTTTATTAAACATTATAATTAAAAAAATATGCATGTCGATTCTTATCAATTTTTAGGAAAAAAATTGTACCTTTAGATGATGAACACGGATTGAGACCTACTCGATCTTCTCGCAGCAATGGAATATTTTCTTGAGCCTCAGACTTCTTGAAACAAAATTGTGGGTACTAAGTTAGTATCAAACTACTAGGGCATAAAATAGTTTAAGTAAAAGGAAAATAATTAATTGTATCGCTGAGTAATGAGCACGAATCGTGTATTTATCATATTTATTGGCATAGTCTTAAGAGGACTAAAACACCAATGTCCTGTAAAATGTGTTCGACTAGGACTCATAATAAGTTTTATTGTCCTGGTATATTAGGGTGACTGAACTTTAGTAGGATTGAGGTTCCTAGGTTGAAAAATAAGGAGACTATTATTGTAGATTCTTAACACGGTTCGGGTCTTCATGATAATCCAACTATGTCATACATGCGGCTTGAGTTTGGGAGTCAGGTTGATCTCGAGGTATCGTGCGTGAACTATTCTATAAGATCCCGCAAACATACGAAATCATTGACAAGTAATAAATTAAGTGAATTGAGAGATCATCCCACAAAGAAGTAATAACTTTAGTGTACTAGTTATTTCTAAATTCGAAGTATCATAACACAAAAGAGATTAATTGATATTTTTACTAATTTTAACTACAAATGCAACAAGGATTTGTTTTTATCAAATAATGAAGTAAAGGTATTAGATTTCGGAATCCACCTATTAATGTTATTGCCAATTCTCAACCCGTATAAATGAGTATTTTTCTAATGTTAATGGTAATCGATAATTTAATTTTATTCAATATTCTTTTCCAAAATATATCAAATATATGTTTAACATGATCCGATCCAATCATATTCATAATCCAAATTCATTTGAAAAAAATACATTAATTCACAGGATTATCACACGATATTATATATGTCATAAATATTATCCATATTACATATTGTCACGTGTTAAATTTGAAGTGTTTTACTTATCGTGAGTCTTCCAACATTATCAATAGACAACAAGTTATCTAAATTGTGGCCAAACATTCAAACAACAAAATACTTATACATAAGTAATCAAAATCCAAGAAATTACTAAAATCAACGAGTCTTGAATTAAAAATAACAACCGACAAGTTTTATCATCTATCCAATACAACAAATGTTTAGCCTAGCATATTCATAATAGAATTACACATGAAAGATTGAATTGACATCACCCAAAAATTGGAAGAAATAGGAGAAATGCACGTTCTTTGCTCGAATATTGAAAACGGGTTATGAATCTTCGAAATCTTATGTAATTTGTCTTGGTTAGCTCTAGAAACTTTTTCTTCGCCTTCAAAATATGGTAGAATATGGTGAAAATTGGGTAGAATGAAGATTTTTTTGTTCTGATCGTGTTTTGACTTTTAAAGAATGTCAAAATATTGTTTCCATATAGAATTTCAAAGAAGGAAACCTAATTTTTTGTCCTGAAAAAGAGCCTTGCGACCGCATGGTAGGCTATCTCACGGGACCTGTTGATGTCTTAGGGTTGAGTGCGGTTGCATGGTCGTGTTCAGGTTTCAGTTTTCTCAATTTGGTCCCTGAACTTTCCCGCAATGCATTTTGATCATTTCACTTGTAATTTCGTTCATTTATCTTCCAATTGCATCCCATTGAACTCTTAGCATCTTAAATCAATCTCTCATGGTCCGATCCAACTATTGGAATATTGCACGTTAATCCCCATAATTTGGATTTCGCCGTTCTCCTCTATTTTTCCTTTGTTTCTTCCAATTTTTTTTCATCCAATCATTGAGTTATATCTATCAAACACAATATAAAATTTTTAGCTTTATCACTATGAAATGTCAAAATTGAATCCTTTAGCTCGGTCCTTCTTGATACTTTAGAATTTTGAAAATGGATGTATTATTTTACGTGGAATAATAATTATATTCTGAACCAATAAATGTAACCGAAATTTTTAAATACAGCAATTTTTCTGCCGATTAGTGTAAATCTCCAAAAAATAATTGTCCAATAGGATTGCAGTTTTTGAGCTTCTTGGGTAATGTCCTCCAATCCATTCGTTCAAATCTGTATCCGTCAGGACGGCCCACCTACATAAACACTAGGCCACAAGAGCTTGGACAACAGCCCAGAACAATTTTTTGTGTCCAATAAATTAGAAATTTAGTGCTTGCTCGGGAAAAAAAAACTTGAAAAATTGAGGTCAAAGTCAATAATTAATTTTAATCACATATTTTTATATACTTTTGATCTATTATTTATCAACTTTTGTTAAAATTTATCAAAAAAATTGTCAAACAACCTCATAGAACACACGAGATAACTTAAATAGACGAGTACATGTGACAATTAATGTTTTGTCGGCTTTAAGAATGGAAACATGGTACTTGTTAATATTTATGATTTCCTTACTGGACAAGATAAGGTCAGCTAAATCTAATTAAATTATTTAATTTTATGTCCCATAAAGAAGGGAATAAAAAACGAAAAATAAATAAATTATATTTTACGTACTAAATTATGAATTATGATGTAATTAATACCCTTTTTTATCTAGAAAAAGCGGTTATGTTATGATGGTCACTTGCAATTTTTTTTTTTTTTTGTCTTAGAATAATAGTGGATGACATGTGCTCATAATCGTGATATCAATTATTAAAGAGATTTTATTCTCCTAATCGTAATTAAATATACATTACCAGATTTTGTTACTATATACGAAATTAAGTTTCACGCATTAGACTTGTGATAAAAAAAATGAATTCAACTAGTAAAAAAACGTATCTAATGTAGCACTTGGTTAGGGGTGTCAATGAGTCGAATCGAACCGGCTTAGCCCTTGAGCACATGAGAGCACTTGGATGAGTCGAGCTCGCCATGAGCTTTTTCTTGGGTTCGGGCTCGTCCCTGGACAAGTTCGAGCAACCCCTTGGTCAAGCTCGGATGAGCTGGCGAGTCAACGAGCCGTTCAATACAATTACCACTCTTATACTTGGCGATGAATTTAACGCTAACAAAAAGCGGCAAAAATATGTTAAATATTTGTAAATTTAGAAAGTTAATAATTCGTAGATTCAACGGAAATATTGATAGTTGACAAAATTTTTAAGAAACTCTCAAAAAGTTTATTTATTTTTTAATTTAATTCATCAAAAGTCATCCTCTCAAGACTGTCGTGGCTGCTGTATGAAAACCTAATACGATTCTAATTAAAAATTGCTATCAAGTCCCTTATATCTCATAAAAATAATTAATAAACCCTAATTAAATAAAACAACCTAACTTAAATAAAAGACTTTAAAAACCCGAGTCATGACTCTCTTGTTGTTTGGGACTGCATCAGTGTCAAAAATGTAAATAGGTATTGATAATAACCTCGTACCTCCTTGCCCGATCAGGTCGCCTGAGGACTATCGGATCCATTTGTTCACCGCCGTGTGACACTCCTCGGGTCCTCATCCTCGGGCTCGGGTACCCTGGGTACATAACATTCTCCTCGAAATTACTCCTTGGACCTCGTAATACGCGAATCTCCGATTTGCTGGGACTTAGCTCAGAACAAGCTTAATCCAACCCAAGATAACAGAATCCTGCCACTAAATCTTATTCTAAGAGGACTCTCACGCCAGAATTCCGCCCCCACTCAAGCACGTGGGCAACATAAAACCTATTGTGTTGACACTTCCAATCACACTAGGACTCCTAGGGATGCCAACACTGTAAATCCTACGAATCTCA
>CAIGRN010124560.1:0-11168 GCA_903798345.1 Fraxinus anomala | reverse complement strand
AACTGACTGCATGATTTATTACCACTTAGACCTGGTCGGGAAAGTGATAGTGAAGTTGGGGACTTTGAGCATAAAATTTAAGGCCATTCATTTTCATTTAAGTGTAATATTTTAAGGCATCATATTCTTGTTCTCATGGAATAAGTTAAAATAGCAATTTTGTCTCATCTTTAATTTAGGTTGAATGTGTAGAACATTTTACAAGTTTATTAGGCGAATTGTTAGTTTATTATTCCGGTAGCATAGTAAGGCGTATATAAAAAATGCGAATTAATTTTAAAAAAATATTAAAATGACCAACGACAACGTTTGCAAAATGTTGCCAAAACCAAAGGATGAGAATACGGCAACGTTGGAAAAATGTTGCGAAAAGGTCTTTCGCAATGTTTAAAAAATGTTGCGGTAGACCATCCGCAACGTTGGAAAAACGTTGCGAAAGATACTTTTCGCAACTTTTAAAAAACGTTGTTGTATCTCTACCCTCAACGGTAACACTGACCCCCGCAACACATGCTAAAACGCTGCAAAAAACCTTTTGCAGCTTTTTTGGCCGCTGCTAAAGGCGATTTTTGGTGTAGTGTTGGAGTATGGAAGAGAGACAATGTAAGGATCGAAAGACCCTATAACAGATACATCCTCATCTATCGAATAATATTTTTCAAGACATTTTGAAAGAGAAAACAACTACTGTATTATGGCTGAAATTGGAGTAGTTATGCATGAAAAATCTAACCAGCAAATTGTACTTGAAGTAGCAATTGTATTCTCATCGCATGACAGAAGGTACATAACTGGAATATCACCTAACTGTATTTAAGGAAATCCTTAATGTTTTGGAAACCTTAGAGGTTAAGTATGATGAAGTAAATTTAGTGTTGATATTATTCTATTCATCAACTGCTTCATATATGTTTTTTAGAGATACGAATTTATACAGTCGTGATATTCTCACAATTGAAAAAGTTTATAATGTACTATTTTCAAATGAGAAGATGAAGCATCTTGTTAGATATGAGATTCATGGAGATAGCCTTGTTGTAGATAGCGATTATTTGATGGGAGATTAAGGACTAATTTTAGTTATAAAGTCTATTACTATAGCAAGAGACAAGGATACATTAAGAAGGATTGATATAAATTGTAGAATAAGAATAAATCAGTTGCTGCAAATCAGGGGGAAAAACAATCAAAAACTTTTGGTGAAGCTAGTGTTACTGAAGATAGCTGCAATGATGGAGAACTTTTGGTGATTTCTGATGACGACTCCAAACTTGATGAGAATTGGATTATTGATACAGCTTGCACTTTTCATATGTGTCCTAATTGGGATTTATTTTGAACATATGAAACAGTTTTCAAAGGTATTTTTGTAATAGATAATAATACACCTTGTAGGATAATTGGTATTAGAAAAGTCAGAATTAAAATATTTGTTGGGACTGTCAGGACACTTGATGATGTGAAATATGCTCCAAATTTGAAGAGAAAACTTATCTTCTTGAGTGCTTTTTGTTACACCCCATTCATTTATAATCATAGTCAATGAATTATTTAGTCAAAGTCAAAGTAATTCAACCATCAAAGTCAAAACCAAATAAGGACTTAAGTTGAATAAATGATTTCATGGGGCTTAATCTGTAATTATTAATACTTGAAAGGCCAGAAATAATATATAAAGAAATCTAGGGAGTTAGTTTACATTATTTGTCAATGAAAGGACTAAATAGGATATGGTAAGAGGATTTAGAATCAGAATGAAAAAAAATAATGTGTACCAAACAAGGCCTAAATGTTTTCATGAGGCATAATTTGTAATTATTAATACTTAAAAGGGCTAGAAATAGCATATAAAGGAACCTAGGGATTTAGTTTATATTATTGGAAATGAAAGGACTAAATGTGATATTGTAAGAAGCTTGAGGACTTGAGTTGCAATTATACTATAGTTATCCATTAACTTAGATGGTAATTATCCATTTTTTTCACTTTTTGGGGAAAAAACAGAAAGCTGGGGCATGGAATGTGAAAGCAAAGAAGAAAAGAAGATAAAAAGAAAAGCAAAGCAAAGGAGGCAAAAGAAGAAGCAAGTATCGGTTGTTCAAGGTTGGGTTTTTCATTCCTTAATTACTTCTTATATTCGAAAGGTATGCTAACTAAAATTTTGGGGTTAATGGAAAATTGCTCATATTTGAAGTTTAGCAAGAATTGATGATTATTGATATGTATTTGAGGTATTAAACAACAAGAATAATGTATATTGTAAGATTAGTATTGAAGTGTAAGAAATGTGAAATGATTTTGTAAATTAGAGCTTAAATCTTTGATTTACTGTGTGTATATGATATAAAACACTTGATTTATGATGTATTATAGTGAGATATGGACTTGAGGTTGGATTTTGGCATTTTTTAAAGCAATTTTTGTGCAAAATTTTTGTACAGTGTTTGAAATTCTGTCCAGAAAGTGATGTTTCTGTCAATAGATTTGGAGACAGTTTCAATAAACACACATTGGTGTCCCATTTCAATATTTTGGAAATGTAGTGCTAGTTTTGTCAATGTGATTTTATTGGATATTTTATTATGGAAACCAAATTAAGGGTAACTATTAGGGATTATGTGTTAAAAAACTAATATAAAGTAGTATATGTTGTTAGTGACCCTAATGGGGATAATGAAATTGAAAATAAAGACATAAGTTCTTATTGTTATATTATTATTTCTTATGGTATGAAAATTATTAAAGCACTTTGGTGAAGGGATATGATCTCTTGGGGCGAGTGCGAGATATCATACTTAGTATTTGAATGTGAGGAGGTGACGAGAAGATTGAAGTCGCGATCGGTCTACAACTTGTGAGTGGAAAAACTTCAATATTTTTCAAGTATTGATAAATTAACTATACTATTATACATTTTATGCAATTATGTGAATTATTTGTCCAGTTAGATGATTATTGTGAAATACTCTCACTATGATATATGTAAGGAATTTCAAAGTATATGGATTATTTGTGAATTAAAATGTGTGATATATGTGATACTGAGATCGACCAGAAAAGTACTCGTGATTATATACTTCTTTTAGTTCACTGACAGGCCGTGGCCGTGTTCTATACTACACTGAGGGGTCTTGACCGTGGATGAAGGGAGTCTTGACCGTGTAGGCCTTGCCCGTGTTCTAGAATTGATTATAATTGAGACTACTTCCATTCATTGAGGGGGGCCCAAGGCCCGTGTCGGGAGTGCTTAGCATGAGGGACATTTTACGCGCGTATGACTAGATTACAGATTTCAGTCAGAGGTTACATTTTTGGTGGAATTTTTCGTACATTTGTTGTGATGAAATTATAGTATGGATATAGCTGATGATTATATCAAAACTATGAGATGATATTTTACAAGGTTATGAGGATCTTTTACATCTTGATTATCATTATATGTTGTTATAGTGTGAACTATTAAACGATGTCAATTCAATTTTCGATAAAAATGTATAAATGGGAAAGTATAATTATTTTCGAAGATCTCCACTCACAGAGCTATCAACTCATATATTTTCCCACGATTTTTTTCCTACGGGTAGCAATTGGTTCTTAATAGCTAGAGGAGCCTCATGATTTAAAAGTGATAGCCGCTCAACATATAGAGTGATATGATTTATTTGATAAAGAACGAAGTAATTTTTTTGGGCCCATTGCACTATTTGTTCATAAGCATCTTATTTGGCACATATTTAGTAGTAATTCATAGTCAACCTAGGTGGTGGATCTGGCATTTAGTCAGCATCTATCATTGCGCACGTCACATTTTGGGTCCACTTGGGTGATCTGGGATGGGCCATGTCAATTTTGATTCAAAAAATACAAGTACACTTGTGCAAGTGAAGTCCTGAAGGTTAGTAAAGGTGCTCCATGTTGTGTTGAAGGTACATAAAATGTCCCAATCATATTTCTTGCTTGGTTCTATAGAATCTTTAGATATTAATCACGAGAAATTGGGGACTCAAGTGGATTTTTAAGTTTGGTATATTACCGTTGGAGTTTGATTTATGGTCTATATTAAAAAATATATCTCACCCGAGTTCAAAAGTTAAAGATAATTCAGCTTTACCACCATGACCAACGGTGCCTTAGTATTTGATTGCTAGAGCCAGACCCACAAGAGATATTGGACCTCAACAAAGGCACGGTGAAACTGATTTTGTTGATTGTGCATTAAATGCAGTCAAATGTATTAAGTCTAGCAAATAACCTTCTACAAAAGTAGTTAGTAATGTTGAGTCTAAATAATAGGCTAATTTAAAACTTTCAAGTGGTATCAGAGACTTAATTACGATCTTTAGCCCAAAAGTTATCTAGATGAGTCAATCGCATTCTGATGTAGGATCTGATGATAATATGGATATGCATAAGGCTTATGACTAGTTGTATAAGGAGAGTCTCAAGTTACATAAGTTCAATTGATCAGTTTTTAAGAAACTAAATAAGCTTGAATTAGAAAAAGAGAGCCTTATAATTAAATTTGAGGAGTTTACAAAATGATTGAATGAATTCAGAATTGAGAAAGAGTCTTTATATATTAAGGTTAAAACTCTTATAAATGATTTTGAAAAATCAAATGCTCACCTTCAATCCTTCTCTAGTGAATCTAAGAAGATTGAAAACACGATATGTCTTAACAAAATAGACAGGAATAGAGGAGATTTAGATGATAATGAAACAAATTTTAATGTACTTCATCTTCTAACAATAAATTCGTACTTGCCTCAAAGCTTAAGGTTCAAAACTTGAAACCTAGAGTTACTCCTAGGTTCCTCCCAACGTGTCACCATTGTGGTAAGGTAGGACACATAAGTCCTAATTGTCGCGAGCTCTTGAATAAAAACACGACCAAGAATATAGGTGTCCGAAGACCGAAGACCTAAATCATTGGTACAACATAAATTTCCTCCCCCAAAAGTTTAAAATTTAAAATCTAGGATTGTTCCTAAATTCATTCCTACATGTCATAATTGTTGTGTTTTAGGCCACATTAGACCTAATTTCCGCAAGTCATTATTTAGGTAAAACAATCAAAATCGAACTATTCATGTTATTTTATTGACTGACCAAGTGAGTCACTTGACTGAATTGATTACTCAATTGACTCAAATTACGTCTTCTTCTAAAAAGATTTGGGTCAAGAAGAGTGAACTCACAAGTCTAAGTGATGTTGATAATTGCAATGTTCCTCGTGTTGCTCTTCATGACAAGAGTACTTGTGTGCCTTATTGATTAGGTATTTAGGTGTATGTATCTGCATTGTTCACAATATCTACTTATTCATGGTTTTGCATTATTTATTTTATTATTATAAAAATGAAAAAAAGGAAAAAAAGGAAAAGGATTTTTAATATATATATATAGTTTTTAAGTGAGGTCATTGGACATGTTATTTTGTGATCAAGTATTTATATAATTAATGAATAGCGAATCAAGTTTCCATTAACTTTATTTAGAACTTGCTGGAGTACTTGNTCATGACAAGAGTACTTGTGTGCCTTATTGATTAGGTATTTAGGTGTATGTATCTGCATTGTTCACAATATCTACTTATTCATGGTTTTGCATTATTTATTTTATTATTATAAAAATGAAAAAAAGGAAAAAAAGGAAAAGGATTTTTAATATATATATATAGTTTTTAAGTGAGGTCATTGGACATGTTATTTTGTGATCAAGTATTTATATAATTAATGAATAGCGAATCAAGTTTCCATTAACTTTATTTAGAACTTGCTGGAGTACTTGTTATACGTTATTTTATGTACATTCTACACTGCACATATTAAGTCTTGTGAGTGGGTTATGACCGCATGTTTGAGACTTGGGATGTCGGTCATCTGTGTGGTGAATTGACTTTAAATACAGAATGACCTTTGAACAAGTTGACTTGAGCTCTTGTATATTTCCTTTAAAAGAAAGATTACTGTTGAGCTTCAAATTTTTTTTAAGTACATAAAATGTTGTGAGACAATCTAATACCTTTTTCGTAGCTTATATGACTTGAGTGATTAAGCCCGCGGGGTTTTTTAATACCTGGTACCTATAAGTCATCCGACTTTGGAGTCATCGGTCTAAAGCTCGTTACATAGATCGTGTAGAAAAATTTTATGAAGAAGAGTCTGTACATAAGATTTGAAAACTAAAAAAAAAATATGCATACATATGTATGTGCTCAGAGATGGGAGGGAGGGAGGGGGGTGGGGGAAGGGAGAAAAAATTTATCAATTAATTATGGGTTCTTTGATTTATGAAGGTCCTAGTAACACTGGATTTGACTTCATACTTTGAAAAATATATTCATTCACCAGCGATTATTTGCATATCCTTTCTCATTGACTTAGGGTTTTGAGACTTACTTAGATGAGTTTAACGACACTTTTCACCCATGAATGACTTATGCAATTTACTCTATCTAGGTTTTGAAATAAATTATGTGGGAAAAGTTTACTTGTTTATGAACTATGCATGTATCAGTAAGCAAATAATAAAGTTGAAAATCTTTGAAAAATTCAAAAAACAATTGGTCTCGAGATTGGAAAATTTTTATTCTACTATCACATGTTTTTTCATCATTATACATGTGCATATTTTTTTTACTCATTCCTCTATGTGTTTGACATGATTATTACTTGTCTTTCCTTTGGTATTCGTGACAAAAAGGGGGAGAGATGTATATTTATTTCAAGCAGTTGATTATATGAGTTAGGTGGAGAATTTTATATTTTTTTATTGATAGTTGACTTAGGGGGAGTCATTTGATACATTTGTTGGAATTTTATTATTGATTAGTTTTGTGTTTTATATATAATGATATAAAATTTTATGTTTTATTTCTAAGTTTATATTTCACGTGATATTGCATGCTTCAGTGTTATACGTGCTTTATTATGTGTTTTATTTAACTTAGATATATGATTTTATTTTTGTTAGTTTCATCTTACTTTTCACATGGTATTGTGGTTTTCGTGTATTTCAGGAAACAAGTTGACCAAGTATTGAAGAAATTTTTGTAAAGCTTATTTTGGGTAGTTTTGGACTTATTAACTTTGAAATAAATATGATTTTGTCACGGAATTCCAAAGAGGGAGATTGTTAAGTCCATATTATAAGTGGCTATTTTAAATTTGCAATTGACAATTTCCTTAGTCAATAACAAGTTCTAGTTGAATTATATTAAGAGTTTTTCGAGTTGTAATCAAAGTCAAAATAGGAGTTATCAAGTTTTAATTAAAGTCGAAAGAGTTGGGATTGGTATTATAGTTCTTGAAAGAGTCCAAGATGTTCAAGAATATCACATATGATCACTGGAATTTAATTAGAAGTCTAAAGAGTCTCAAAGATCCGTATAAATTATGCTCCATATTCTCAATCACAAATTGTAATGCATTTTTCACATAGCAAAACTTGGAATTTGGACAAGGCTATTTCTAGAAGAATTGTATCTCATTGAGTTAGCTTTCCAACACATTTTGAATCACCTCAATAGAATATTGAAAGAGAAAGTTATGATAAAAAAATTGACGATTGTTCAACTACTATGTTGGGTTTTGCAACCCAAATTCGGTGCAAATTGGGTCTAGGGCTTCGCGTTGTGGAGTATTGGGCTTGAAGATGTCAACATCCAGGAAGGAAAAAAAGGCAGATTGACAGCACTGGATGGACGCTCGCTTACTGCTTGAGCGAGAGGTGCAAAATTGGAACAGGGAGTTCGTCGCCCGTCTGTCACTGAGCTATCGCTAGAGTGACATGTTGTCACCTGCTCAAGCGACGGGCCGCGAATTTGTTTCCTTCTTTTTTGATTTTACGCGATTTAGGTTAATTCTAGGGTTTAGACATATCACCTCCTCGAATTCCTAACAAGTGGTATCGGAGCCAAGGTTCAGCAGTACCGTAGAGCATGGATTTGATTGTTTGAGATTTTTTTGTTATCGATGGCTACCATGAAGTATGATATTCCACTATTGGATCGTAGGACAAGATTTTTGTTGTGGCAAGTGAAGATGAGACTTATATTAGCACAGATGTATATGGATGATGCTTTGTTGGGATTTGATAGGATGCCCACAACTTGGATAACATAGAAGAAACAACAGAAGGATCGCGAGGCAGATTCATCTTCATCTATCTAACAACATTCTTCAGGATATCTAGAAAAATAAGACAATAGCTGAATTATGGTTGAAATTGGAGTAATTGTGCATGACTAAAAGTCTGACAAGCAAATTGCATCTGAAGCATAGACTTTATTCTCATCGCAAGGCAGAAAGTCGATCACTGGAAGATCATCTGGCTGTGTTTAAGAAGATCATTGTTGATTTGGAGATGTTAGAGGTAAAATATGATATGGCAGAAGGCCGATTATTGAAAGATCATCTGGCCATGTTTAAGGAGATTGTCGCTAATCTGGAGACGTTAGAGGTAAAATATGATGAAGAAGACTTGGCCTTAATCCTGTTATGCTCGCTGCCTGGTTCGTTTTCGTCATTTAGGGACACCATTCTGTACAGTCGTGACACACTCACCATTGAAGACGTGTATGATGTCTTGTTCTCAAAGGAGAAGATGAAGCATCTGGTTGGAGTTGGTTCCAGAGATGTGGAAGCTCTTATGGTTTATGGTGATCGGCGAAAGGGCAAGTCGAGAGTAGATTTCACCAATAGGGTATGCTTTTAATGCAAGAAGAAAGGACACATCAACTGGGATTGCGAGAAGTAGCAGGGTAATTCAGCTTCAAATCATGGAAAGCAATCAGAGGCTTCAGGCGAAACAGACATCGCTGAGAAATTTGTAAGTGAGAGAGATCTTTTAACAATTTCTAACGTGGAATCCAAGCCGACGAGGAGTGGATTTTGGATACAGCCTATGCGTTTCATATAAGTCCCAATCGGGATTTGTTTGAATCATATGAAATGGTGACACAATGTGTCATTGTTATGGGAAAAAAAGAATCTTTTCGGGTAGCTGATATTGGGAGAGTCATATTGAAGTTGTTGGATGGAACAATCAGAACACTTGGCTAAGTTCGACATGTTCCAGACTTGAAGAAGAACATTATCTCGCTGAGTACTCTGGATTCGAGAGGGTACACATTCTCTGGTGCAAGTGGAATCTTGAAGATCTGAAAAGGTGTCCGTGTTGTATAGAAGGGCAAAGAAAGTCCAGCTATACATCTTGCAAGGTTGGACAAAATTAGTGAAGAGACATCAACACATGTTTGGTACCGTGGTGGATATATAATTTGGTACAATACCGTTAGGAGTTGGCTCTGGGTCTATTTTGGAGAATACTACTCTGTCGAGTTTTGATGACATGGATAATTTCGCTTTGCCACCACAGTTGCGGTTCTATTGTAATCAACGGCTAGGGAGAGACCCATTGGAAATAGGTACGAGGATGCTGATCTGGATGTGCATGCTTTTGGAGTTGTTGAAGGTGACGAGTCTAGCCAAGGGCCTTCAGTTAAAGCATTTTAGTGGTGATTCTACTACAGGGTGTACTTCAACCCTGTTTGGTAAATTTTGATTTCATCATGAATTTTGAGAACCTGGGAGTTGGGTTCATTTGTATCCATTTTTGGATAGGAGGAACAGTATTTTCGAGTGTTGAAGAGGTTTGGTTCAAGTTGAAGAGTTCAGTGTGTTTCGCTGCAGTTAGACTTATTTTTCCAGGTGGAGAAAGTTTGGAGCTTCGTTCGTTGCACCAGAATTTGTGTTAAGGTGGAGATTGTTAGGTTTTGTGACCCAAATCCGGTCCAAATTGAGTCTAGGGCTTCGCGTTATGGAATATTGGGCTTGAAGATGTCAAAATAGGGTCCAAGAAGGAAAAATGTGGATTGATGGCGTTGGATGGTCGCCTATTTATCGCTTGAGCGAAAGGAGTAAAATTGGAACATGGAGTTCGTCGCCCGCCTGTCGCCCACTTCTCGCTCGAGCACCATGGATTTGTTTCCTTCTTTTTCGATTTTATGCGATTTTAAACCTAGTTTCCATATTTTAGGTTAATTCTAGGGTTTAGACATGTCTCCTATAAATAGTAGACCCTTCATTCAGCTTAGGGAAGTAGAAATGGCAGAAGTTGTATTTTCTCTCCATTGGTTGTTATTAATAAAATATTTGGTTCCTTTGCCAATTTCATCTTCTTGTTTGCTTTTCTTTTAAATCGTGTCTTGTTCATTAGTTTGTGCGATCTATACTTCATATCGTGTCATATCACCTACTCAAATTCCTAACATACTGCTTGTCTATCGTCTGGAGCTCGAGCGACAGGTTATTCGAGGAATAGTAATATTCGATTTTCAAGCTGATTTTGAGTTTCTTTTCATCCCAAACACTACTCTTATAAATATATATCCTATGGGACATCCAAAAATGCGTTGAATCAGATTTATTCCATAGAGATCAATTCTTTGATGATCCAAAACATTTATTGATTCCAAGATTCAATTTTTTAATCAAACACCAAACCACCTAATCCACCGGAGATAAATTGATACCAGAGATTGGGAACTGTTGTAGAAGCACAAATTCAGGAGGACTAAGATGAGGTACTAGGAGTCGAGATCTGGCGTCAAGAGACTGCAGTCCAAGAGTAAGGTATAAATCTGGAGTCGGGATTTGTTTTTAAGGCGCACACCTCCAATAGGATCAAGGGTCTAGACCGTACTATAAATTTGCTTTGATTTTGTCGATTATTGATCGGTAAAATGCCCGGAGTTTTTACCCAGTTCGAGTTTCTTCGTAATCAATTGATGTTCTTTGTTGGGGACCAGAGCTGCCAGTTTGTCTAAACTTCAATGTTCATAACCTTTTACAAGATTCGGGTAAGAAAATGAGATGGACTTGTACTTGATAGGCCCACTAATAATCAGATATAAGTAATGTGTACAGTGAAAAATTGAAGTTCAAACATCAAAAGAAGAGAATTTTGAAGGAAAATCTGGATAAAAAATTTCACAATAAATGTAGAGAAATATCTATAAAATGGAAAAGAAAAAGAAAGGAAAGCACCAGAAGTTGGTACCAAGCACATTAAAATTTCTTGGATTTTCCTTTACTGAAATTTGAATTTTTTGTAAATGCAATGCCACATTTCGGAAATCTTGCATGTATTACATATTTCATAGA
>CAIGRN010124558.1:0-10445 GCA_903798345.1 Fraxinus anomala | reverse complement strand
AGTTGCCTTGATGGTGGGTCCAGCACTTAACTGGTATCTATCATCGGCGTACGACATGTGTCAGGTCCATTAGAGTGACTTGGGACGGGTCGTGTCACTCCTTATCGGGAAAAACCATCAGAACCAAAACAAATAACTCAACGTATATAGCACAACAGGTCAGAGAAAGTGTCACGAGGGACATTGGGATGAATTTACTTCGTTCAGAATCTACGAGATCTTATAGAAGTGAAATTCAGTTAAATGAAACCAGTTCTCCTGAGTTCATAAACCGGGATACAAGGAGATTCTGGGCAGAGAGGTTGAGAAATGTTCTCAAGTGGGAAACACATGGGGAAGTTCCAATGGTTTCCCATAATAGGTCAAGATCATCAGCATCAGATTATGAAAAGGTCAGAGCTGAACATTCGAGAGATATCTGGAGTGGAAATAGAGTGAACTATCATTCTGGTGTTAAGAACGAGCCTGAAAAGCAAAGTAGGTCTTTTAGACAGGAGACTGATGATGTAATGCTCCATAAGGAACTGTCTCCCGGGAACCTCGTTAGATCTTTGTCAGCGCCAGTATCGGGAACATCATTTGGAAAGCTCCTTCTGAAGGATCGACATGTACTGACTGGGGCTCAAATCAGGAGGAAGCATGAAGTCATTGAAAGCTTTTCAATGAAAAATAAGAAACGGAAGAAGGAAAAGTTCAACAATAAAGAAAAGGTTTCAGGCTTTAGATATGGCTTAACACTTAGGGGGAAGCTGTTTCGTAGGAGAGTTCAGTCAATAGAGGAGAATCAAGCTAAACATGACTGCATGAGAGATATTAGAAGTCAACCAACAGTTGTGATGAGTTTGTATGACAGATATGTGAGTATCTTATTGTGACTCATTTCTTAATGTTTTCTCTTCCTAAAAGAAAAAGATTTTAGAAGCCACGAGTTACGGATATCGCTAACATATGGTTCTCTTTATATCTATTGTCTAGGAAAATTCCACTGACTGCATCTGTGTGCAGCAGTGTTCACGACAAATTCTGGATGTCAGCTGATTATTTTAGCCCAACAGCGGCATCAGATGCACACCAACTAGATAGCACGGAGGTTCCTCATGTTTTTAGAGAGATAAAATCGAATTTGAATGGTAAGTAACAAGGATTAATGATTTCATTACTTAGCGTCCATTTGGATATCTATTTGTAAATTGTTTATAATTTTCAGTCAAAGTCAACAATAATTTCCACCACGCATTCATAACTACTGCACATTATTATCTACACATGTCATGGAACCCACTACTATTCCTCTTTATAAATCATTTATATAATTGCCCATACGGAGGCTTAGTGAACATAAGAAATAATGTATTTGTTGCTGTACCATTCCACTCCTTCGACTGTTAGTTTCTTGGTTTCCTGTTGACTGGAACTTGTGAAGAGGCAGACAAACCAGATCTATTTTAGAAGCCATTTGGCACAATTTAGAATCGTTTATAAATGGTCAAATTTCACTTTCAATTACACATTCCAATTGACCGACAAGTTCTATCTACTTATCCACTATTCATTTATATCTATTTGTAAATTAAACTGTTTACAACTTCTTCCTGAATGGAGGCTTATATGCTACTGGTTTTGCTGTGGTATTTTTCTTTTTTCAAGTTATACCATACAAATGAAATATAAAGCATGGGTACTTCTTTCTTCTCGTCAAGTCAGATTCCATTCCTGTTTGGTTGTCCCAAAATATTGGTCTAGCTCGATTATGTCTCACTGTTACGATGACAACTGGATTGAAAGTTCAAAATATCTCATTATGTATGTCAGAATTTTGAAGTTGAAAGTCCCCAAGAAGATAAAACTCAGGGATTTTTTCCTTTGTGTTTCTTACATTTACTTCTCAGTCTGGGGCAGGTTAGGATAGAAATAAAGTATATAATGGGCAACTTCTTGAAATGCCAAGGAAAATTTCTAGTGTTAAAACAAATGAGAAATCTGGTTAATTTAAGATGTCCATAAAGAAATCAAATGTTGGACATTGTGAAGATGTGTGGGTATGCTATTGTAGCTCCTTTTGAAGCACTTCCAGTGTGTCACAGAGTGGCCAAGTGAGAAATATTAACTTCTGAAAGTGAAACTATCTATCATGGTAAAAATTACATGAAAGAGAGCTATAACTAGAAAATATAATCCTTCTTATAATTTTATGTAATAGCTGGGCATTTGGTATCTCGAGTGAGAAAGAACATCAAAAGATTCAAAATTTCAATATTTTTCACATGAAAAATTATACTAATCAAACATAATTAATTGACAATTCCCAGGAAAACAATTCTAAGCAATTCAATTCCATGGAATTCATTTTCTTTTTACCCAAATTTCACTCTTACAATCAAACGGACCCTTACTGATTTATCACCCTTTCTATTGACAATTTGATTTAATTTATATTTCAAACATCCAATTGTTTTTACTCCATTCAAGCACTATTTTTATTTTTCTTAAAATATAAAAATATAAAACAAAAGCTTATAATACCTAAATTTCATGAGCAAGAAAAGAAGTAGCTTTCGTTCTAATTTTTAAAATCATAACTAGTTTTCACTTAAAATTATTAACATAACTATTTTATATTTGCTAAAAATTATCTTGCAGTCAAAGTGGAGATCAAATCCATTTTCTTGGTCCTCATTGTTGGAAAAAATGTTTCCACACAAAAGGGATGAAGAAGAAATAAAGAACAAAAAACATGAATATCGTAATAAAATGAAGGCTTAAACACGAATATCGTTGTCCTCAAACGATATTTGTCTCGAATTGAATTTGATGCTTAAATGGATATATGCAAATGCTTGGAATGATTAATCAAGTTTTGTAATAGAAAAACAACTAAATACTTAGTATTTTCTATCAAAATTTCAAGAATACAAAACAAAATTTGAATATGAAGGGAAAGAGGTTTTGATCTTTCTTGTGGAATGGAATTTGATCTCAAGTAGTTTTTATATATATGTATTGATTATAAATAATTTATTTATAGACCTCAATCAATACTACACGAAATAGTGCTAAAATATGATGAAAAGTGACAAATTTTCATCAAACAAGACACCAGCTTTCAGTTTGAAAAATCAGCCAACGACTCGTTTTTAACTCTATCCTGCTGCATAGAACAAACCTATGTGGCCGCATAGGTTGTTCAATGACAGGGCGTTCAAGCCAACATGCGAGACCACATGCCTCCATTGTATAGGCCAAAGTTTTGGCCCTCACTTTTTGTTCCACACATTTTTTATTGATTTTTGAACAACAATTCTATTAATCTCCCACTTGTTCAATATTCAATAAAATCTTATATTCAAAATATACAGTACTTATGCATAAAGATTAGATATCTTTCTATTTGAATCTAATCATAGAGTAATTCAAATAAAGTAAAGTCGAAAGTAAAGGTAGCATAAGAACTTTAAGCCAATTATTTCTTGTGACAATACAGGTTTGAACACACACACACACACACAAGTATCACGAGTTCTCAAGTTTCTGAATTTCACTTATCGCTAATATGACCTTTCACTTATCCTATTAAACCAACTTTTAAGAGAGAAATTTCAAGTCTCCATTGAGGCGGCACCACCTTGAAGTTCATTTAGGTGAAATTCTTCCAATATCTTTGTTAATTTTATGAATACTTGTACTTTAGTACCGAATTTCATTAAGAGCTTAAAGTTCAACCCTCATTCAAGTAACAACTAACATTATATTATTAAGATAGGATTATCACGAATTTTATAATGTTGAAACAATTTACATATCGAATGATTTGTTGTTACCCTTTGACCCCTTGAATTACTTGTTAAGTAATAATATGTGGGGTTGCCATCATTGCTGAATCTTTTATTTAAGAGTTTTAACCCTATCATAATCGAAGTAGATAATACTAAATCGCTATTTAGAGGTTTAGTTAAAGGATCCGCTAGATTCTCAATTGATTTAAACATAATTGAAGGAAATTATTTCATTCTTGATTAATGTCCTTATATTGTTATGTCTTAAACTCATATATCGAGACTTCTCATTGTATACCTCATTGTATATCTTTGCTAATGCGGCTTGACTATCACACATGATAGATNCGGTCTCAAATGTATCTTATAAAGAAGATCTTTAAGCCACTCAGCTCTTTCCCGATATATGATAACGCCACAAATTCAGATTCCATAGTTAAGTGTGTAAAACATGTTTGTTTCTTTGATTTCCAAGAAAAAACACCCAACCTGAAATCGATTTATTCACCTGAGCTATAAATCCAACTACCATTGGTAAATCCTTCTAATACAACCGAGAATTTATAATATTACAGACCTAAGCTCTTAGTTTTCTTTAAATAGTCAAGAACTCTTCCAATTACCTTCTAATGTTCCTTGTTCGGATTATTAGTAAACCTACTAAATTTATTGAATGCAAATACTATACCCAGTCTTGTGCATTGAACTGCATACATTAGACTTTCTATATCATTTGCATATATCAATTGAGCAACTTCTCTTACATCATTCTTCATATGTTTTAATCTTGGATCAAGAGGGTATTAAATTCTTTTATGTTCAAATATTTGAACTTATTAATCACATTCTCAATATAATGTGATTGACTCAAGTAGAAACCCCCACTAGTTTTTGTAACTTTAATACGCAATATGGTATCCACTTTTCCAAGATCTTTCATCTTGAATGTTGAACATAGAAATCTCTTTGTTTCTTTGATTCCATTCATGTGATTACTCTTAATCAACATGTCATCAACATACAACAAATAAAGATTATACATTCATCACACACTTTAGAATATAAACATTTATCTACTCTATTATTTATGAAACCAAATGAATTAATAGTTAAGTAAAAATTTTCATGCCATTTCTTAGGTACTTGTTTTAGACCGTATAACGATTTCACTAACATACACACCTTATGTTCATTTTCGGGTAGAACAAACCATTTGAGTTGTTCCATATAAACCTCCTAATCGAGATCCCCATTTAAGAATGTCGTCTTGACATTCATTTGATGAACATGTAAGTCATGTATCAAAACTAATGCAAATAAAATCCTAATTGAAGTTGCTGGTGAATAGGTATCAAAATAATCTATTTCTTCCTTTTGGTCGATACCCTTTAGCTACTAATCTAGTTTTAAAAGTATTAAGAGAACCATTAACATTGTATTTTCTTCTAAACACCCATTTATATCCTATAGGTTTAGATTCGGGTGGTAAATCAACAAGTTCCCATGTATTTTTAGACATGCTTGAATCCATTTCATGTTTAACTGCATCTTTCTAAAAGATGTTATCACGAGAAGCCATAGTTTCTCTATAAGTTTTAGGATCGGTCTCCACTTGTAGAACGAAATGAATAGTTCTTAAAACATTCTTCTCATTTCCTTCTATTAGGTAAAACGAAATAAATTGAGAGTCAATTTCATTCGGTCCTAAAAACTTCTCAATTCGAGTTCTTTTGTTTCTTTGTGGTTCATTAGATTCATAACCATTTTTAGAAGATATTTCATCTTATGTTTCACTTGAGTTAGAGATCTCATTGCAGGTTTCACTTAATTCATTATCCGATGATAGTGAATTCTCAAAGAACTCGATATCACTTGATTTAATCATTATATTGGTTTCCAAATTTAACAATCTATATGATTTTCTATTACTATTATAACAAATAAAGGCACATTTAATACATTCTTGGACCCAACTTAGTCCTCTTAGAGTTCGTGTTCTTACAATATACAAGACACCCCCACAGTTTGAAGTATCAAATATTAGGTTTTTTTCTTTTCCACAATTCATAAGGAGAAACCTTTGTATATTTTGAAAGAATTCTATTTAATATCCTACATGCACTCAACAATGCTTCACTCCATAAATTAAATAGCAACTTAGAATAAGTTAACATGACATTTATTATTTCAATTAAAGTTCTATTTTTGCTTTTTGCCAAACCATTTTGTTCGGATGTCCTAGGTGCAGAATATTGATAAATCATGCCGTGTTCACAAAACAAGGCATGATCATCTATAAAGAAACATAAGTGTATCTAGAATGATCATCTATAAAGGTAATAAAATAACTATTTCCACATCTAGTTAATATACCATTTAATTCACATAAATCTTTATGAATTAATTTTAAAATATTAGAAGTCATATTGACACTTTGATAAGGTTTTTTGGTTATTTTAGGTTCTACAAATGTTTTATATTTAAATGCATCATTTTCATTATAGGACATTAAGTTACTTTTTAAAATTCTTTTCATGGTACTTGATACAACTCGAAACAGAATCAAAATACTCAAGAACACAAACGATCAATAAAAGATCATCAACATCAGGGATTAATTATGTTTGGGCTCAGAAATACATTGTACCGTTCTATACAAAACGAAACAACCACAAACACTAGTCCTCAAAAAATGAAGACCAAGAATCAACTAACTGATCTCAATTCTTAACACTCAAACGAAGAATCACAAAGACTCAAATAACTTAGATTCAACCCCTAAAAACCAAAGGACCAAAGGTTTTTGGTTTTTAGGGTGATACACAGTAGACGAAAAGAGAATGAGAAGAGACTAAGAGAGAAAGCTCAGAAGCTTCTCACAAAAAACTAGATGAAAAAACTATTTAAGGCAACCACTTAGGCTCCTTAAATACCAGCATTCATCACCGTGGATCTCAGCAAGTGATCAACGGTCCAGAGCAGCACACATGTCATCCATAATTGGGCTCATTTTGGGCCTATTCCATTTTTAGTTATCGGGCAATGGCCAATTTAATATCGGCAAGTGGGCTTAGCCCAATTTCTTCATAGCCCATGGACTGAACCACTTTAAAATGGCATCAAAGCCCATCAAATATCTCCCTTGATGCCAATGATAAAAAAACCAAAGTTTAACAAATGAACTCTTCAGAATACTTTATTAGTTTCTTCATGATCATCAGCACCAAGTTGATTTTGTTCCTATACCAACACACAAGATTACCCATTATCAATTCTTAACATTTGTAAGCATGATTTAAATTCGTTGAGAAGAAGTATCTTGGTTCCCATATTAGCAGGATTGAACAATGTTGGGATTTTTTTTAAGTAATATGGACTCTTTTTGAATTATGTCTCTAATGAAGTGTATCTTAACATCTATGTGTTTAGTTCTTTCATGAAAAATAGGGTTTTTATATAAATGGAGACACCCTAACTATTAGAATAAACTACTACGGGATTAACAATTCATTTAATTCACAAAACAAACCTTTAAGCCATAAATATTCTTTAATGGTTTCAGTAGTAGCCACATATTTACCTTCTGTGGTAGATAAGGTAACAATGGACTACAATTGAGACTTTCAACTTATGCAAGTATCACACAAAGTAAAAATATAAGATGTTGTTGATTTTCTATTATCTCTATAACCAGCACAATCAGAATCAACATATCCACTCAATATAACTCACTCTTTACAAGATTTAAAGTACAAACCTAAATCAGCGGATCCTTTTAAGTATCTTAATAGTCATTTTAAGGCAATCCAATGTTCAGGACCAAGATTTGCCATAAATCTACTCAAAATACTTATACATGGGCAACAGTAGGTCTGGTACACACCATAGTATACATAACAGTATTAGCATATGGAACCTTTTGAATGTATTTAATATATGATTCATCATGATGACATTGATCTTTACTCAATTTAAAATAACAAGCAAGAGGCAAAGTAATAGAGTTTGATTCATGCATAGCAAATTTGGATAAGACCTTTTTCACATAATCGATTGTGTTAAAAGAAGAGATTGTTGTGTTTTATTTCTCTTAATGTCTATTCCTAAAATTCTTCTAGCATGACCTAAGTCTTTCGTTTCAAATTCAAAATTTAAAGCTCTTTTAATGTCATTAATATCAATTATATTTTGTTTCATCATCAACATACAAAAGAAGATAAACAATCACAGAATTACTATCATTCTTTTTAGAATAAAGACAATGATCAAAAGTTTTTCTTATAAACACAACAGTTGACACAAAATTTTCAAATCTCTTGTACTATTGTCTAGGTGATTATTTTAGACCATACAATGACCTTTTTAAGAGACAAACCTGATTAGGTCTTTTAGTATCAATAAAATCCCGTGGCTGATTTATATAGATTATCTCATCTAAGTCACCGTGTAAGAAGGCAGTTTTAACATCCATTTGTTCAAGTTCTAAGTCATATTAAGCAACCAAAACAAACATGATACTTATTGTAGTATATTTAACAACATGGGAGAATATTTCATTGTAATCAATACCAACTTTTGGGTAATCTACCTTTTTCACATAATCGATTGTGTTAAAAGAAGAGATTGTTGTGTTTTATTTCTTTTAATGTCTATTCCTAAAATTCTTCTAGCATGACCTAAATCTTTCGTTTCAAATTCAAAATTTAAAGCTCTTTTAATGTCATTAATATCAATTATATTTTGTCTCATCATCAACATACAAAAGAAGATAAACAATCACAGAATTACTATCATTCTTTTTAGAATAAAGACAATGATCAAAAGTTTTTCTTATAAACCCAACAGTTGACACAAAATTTTCAAATCTCTTGTACTATTGTCTAAGTGATTATTTTAGACCATACAATGACCTTTTTAAGAGACAAACCTGATTAGGTCTTTTAGTATCAATAAAATCCCGTGGCTGATTTATATAGATTATCTCATCTACGTCACCGTGTAAGAAGGCAGTTTTAACATCCATTTGTTCAAGTTCTAAGTCATATTAAGCAACCAAAACAAGCATGATTCTTATTGTAGTATATTTAACAACATGGGAGAATATTTCATTGCAATCAATACCAACTTTTGGGTAATCCCTTGGCAACTAGTCTGGATTTAAATCTAAGGGGCTATTGCTATAGATCCATTTACAATCTACTAAAGACTTATCATCAGGTTTGGGAACTAACTTCCAAGTATTATTTTTCAATAGGGACTTCATTTCTTCTTCCATAGCCTACAGCCACTCTTTTGATTGTTGAAAACTCAGTCCTTCCTCATAAGATTTAGGCTCTTTAAAGGCCAAATCTTAATATGATAGGATAAATAATCACTCATCCTAACATGTTCCATTATCTCCATCTAATCCTATCCTTGGCAAGTTGATAATCACTCAATGGATTATCCAAATCACTTACAGATTCATGACCATTGCCTTCAATAGGCTCATGTGAATTTGAAATATCATCAATTTCTCTACCGATTTAACCTTCAGCCTGATCCTCATTTATAAGCTCAGGAGAGTAATCCAGTTTCACCTGCAGCCTAGCCTCTTTCTCTTTCTCACTCTCAGGGACATCATTTAAGATTATTTTACTCAAACAAGGAATATCAGTTTCATTAAATGTCACATTTCTACTGGTTATCATCCTTTATTTTCTCTAATCCAAAGTTTGTACACATTTCTGGGACCTAGACTCCAATTTGCCCAAATTTTGCTGAGAGTAGGCAGCACAGCCAAAATTTCTCAAGACAGTATAATCAGATAGTTTTCTTGACCACACTTCCTTAGGTGTTTTCCCATCTAAGGAATTAGTAGGTGTTCTATTCACAATATATACAACTGTCATAACAACCTCACCCTTTAGCACTTTTTGAACACCTGAACTAATCATTATACATCTTATCTTATCTAAAATCGTCTTATTCATCCTCTTAGCAAAATAGTGTTGTTGAAGGGTATATGGAACAGTTTTATGTCTGAGAATCCCATCATCTTTACAAAACTTATCAAATTCAGAATTACAAAATTCTAGACCATTGTCTGTCCTCAAAATTTTGATCTTTTTATCAACTTGATTTTCAATTAAAGTTTTCCAAGTTTTAAACTTTTAAAAAGTATCAGATTTTTGTTTTAAGAGAAATATCCAAACTTTTCTTGAAAAATCATTAATCAGAGATTAAAAATATCTATTTTCACAATGAGTGGTCGTAGATGATGGGTCCCATACGTTAGATAGATGCAGTTATATGCTTTCCAATATTAAATAAAGCATATGCTGATTACCTAAGGTGCAATACTTATAGAAATGAACCTTAGAAATAATATCTTTACCAAATGCCTCATGTTATCGAACAAACAAGATACCATAATTACTCTGATACCACTTGTTATGAATTTGGATCGAGTGATAATGACGATAATAAAATAAACATCAAGATTTACGTGAAAATCCAATACGGGAAAAAATCACGGGCAGAGGAGGAGAAATCCACTATAATCAATAGCAAATTGTTTACAAGATCTCAATGCACTCAATTGAAATCTAAAGCTTTCAAGATATTTTATGAATCTCTCTATGTTGTGTTATTCTATACAAGTCGTGCCACACACACACACACACACATATA
>CAIGRN010124557.1:0-19757 GCA_903798345.1 Fraxinus anomala | reverse complement strand
AGTTGCATACAAACTTAATTGAGAATTTCAACTATAAATACTGCAAGAATTCTCTTTATCTCACCCCCTAGAAAATAAAAAGAGCCATGGTAGAGAAAGAGAGAAGGAGAGGAAAAAGTATGGAAAAATAATAGGAGAATTTTTATGGGCAATATTTTATTTTTTTCAACATTTCAAAATCAAGGTAAGATATTTTTGTACAAGTAGTTCGTTTTCTTGTGTTTTTATATTCAGTAATTTATATAAGAATTGCCAGTAGACATTTGGTTTCTTTATTAAGAGATATGAAATCTGTCGAGAATTTAAGACGACCTAAGATGAGTGTGTCGCTTGATCACCGACATACTCCTAAAAAAAGAATGGTATAAAGTGTCTGTTTTTATTGTTATATAATTGTGTATGAAAACTGCACGTATGTTATTTGATGTTTTTAAATGCTCACTTTTATAAAATTTTACAGGTTAATTCAGGTCGATTCGATTTGTGGTAGGATGGTGATGCAGGCTGTCAGAAAATTTAAAGAAATAAAATTTCTTAAGTTTTCTACTTTAATTGATTAATTAATTTTATTTATCTTCAAGGATATGATTATTTAAATAGTAGTTGAGTACGTTTATTTCAAACAATAAAATTTTAATGTTTAATTTAAGCTCATGAATAACCTATATTGTTATTAAATAACATATTTTTATCGTTCCATATTTATTATAAAGACAAGTGAGTTCATTATAACGCTCCAAGGTTTATGAAAATTTGGGGTCTTATAGTGCAATTTAAAGATAATAAATCAAATTCATAAATTCAGATATCAATAAACACGACAAATACAACTATTGAACAAAAATGAACAAAAAAACTTGGCAAGAGAATGATATCACAACTAAAAGAGTTCAGCACGACTATATATTCTATACAGCATTCAGCAACAAAAAACCACAACATTAAATCATATTTTGGCTCTTATTCTGCTCATCATTCACACTCATCAACGAAAGAGATTTACAATTCACTGCAAGAAATTAGAATTCACAAATGAACAGTAAAACAAAAAAAAAATCCAAACCCACTGCGAGAAATTATCTGCTCCCAGTTCGTCCATTGTATGCATACAGTAACTCACAATGAGATGACAAATCTAAGATGATAGGAGAAGTGGAGGAAGGGCATGTGTGCGAGAGGAACGTGAAGGGTTGAGATTTCGAATGGAAATCGTGCGTGTGCGTTATGTTCTTGCGGGAAGAAAACGTTCTCTTTTTTTCTTTTTTTTTTTAAGTGGTCTAACAATTTTACCCTTCTTGTTTTAAAATAAAACTAAGTCCAAGTGTGCATTTAACGGTGAAACTAACAACAGATGGACCGAAAGATTTTTTCACAATGAAACAGGAATATAGGGATAAAAATGCAATAATTTAAAACGTATAGACGTTTTTCACACTAAAGATCAAATGTAGGGAAGTTTTGTGCCAATAAGCAACTTTTAAAACATAGTTATAGTTGACTCAAACGTAACATTGAGTCTCTGGATCGCTAATTCAACCGACTTGTCTCGTCATATGTCAGAATAAATATTATTACTATTTTAATTCCTTGGATTATCAAAAAATTATCTATTGATGCCTTTTCTTTTGAAATAGATAAAATTTATAAAACTTCTAAAGTAATTAGTGGTAAAGCGCCAGATTGAATTGCAACAGTAGCAAGGCTTGAAAGATTCGAATAACACTAGATTTTTCATTTTGCAAAAAAGTTTACCAAACTAGGTCAAGTTGATCAGTTCTAAGCCTGTCTCAAAAATAGTCCGATTCTATCGGATTTTGACCAATCTGATGGACTTTAACCAGATCGAGTACCAATTGGTTCAATTGTCCAACCTCACCCGTCTCGCCCCCGAGTCTCAGGTATATGGGATAGGTTTAATAGTCATGCTTAAAATACAAATTGCTCTCCTTTTTTAAAAAAATCAACTCTTGAAATTGATCTTTAATATTTTTAGATTAAATAGTGAATTTGATTCTGTATATTTGGATAATCGAACTCACTCTCTATGAGTATATCATAAATTCATAATAATTGCATTTGACAAATTGTAAGTTTCTATGCTACATCTCTCAAATTATTCAAATTATATATGGTTATATTTAACTATTGGTTAATTAAAAATTGAGATAAAAATAACAAATGATTGTTGGAAAAGGCCAAATAAAAAGCTAATAGGTAAAATAGGAAGCTAAAAGTAAATAGTTTTTTAGAGTGTATAAAAGATTTTAATCTTTTAATTTAAATATGTTATCAATTATGTGCAAAGATTTTAATCTTTTAATTCTGATGGGTTTTGGTTGCTAAATTTCTAATGGGATTTGAATGCAAATTTTTCTGTTTTTCAATTTAGTTTTGAGGCTAATCTGTATGTATTCACTTCAATGCTGAGAGATTGAGACTTGAATTCTACTTTCATCAATCCAGCAAGCAAATTTATGACAACTCCATTTTTTAATTTTATGATTATTCATTTCACAATTTTTTTCCCCCAAATTTCATCTCATTAATATACTTGTTTAGATGATTTTGAAAAAAATAATAAAGATTGAAGACTTGGGCATAGGGTGCACACAAAGAATTTATTGGCCATAAACACAAACGTTAATGATCTGATGAGATCGAATGACATTACTGTACTATTTTCATGAGGAAAAGAAGGTTAGTGGGCAGAAGCTGGATCAAAAATACTCCATAAAGAGGTAGTAATAATTAATACATCAAAGAGATTAATGAAGCTTCGATGAAAATAAGTTCTTGTTTCGCCTTCATTTCTTAAAATTCATTTTTTTTTCAAAATTCATTTTCAATCAAACATTTCATACGACGCACAACTTATATCAATTTTTCAATCACACATTTTACCAATTTTTATCGAAATTTACTAAAAATCTAATTTTTTATCCAGATCAAACAAAGGCTAAATAAGCCTTCCTTCATGATGTCTCCAACTTTGAATATGGTACGGGTGTTATTAAAGTAGAGAAATACTTGGGGTACAGGGTGGGGGTTCTGATACCTCACAATAGGGATTTTTTTGGCAATTTTTATTACCATGGGTCCTGCATGAGGTCCACCAATGTAGGTAGGTAAAAATATTTTTCATGCCAAATTTTGCCTATCAAACAAGAGATTAGGGTGGAAATGAAATTTTTTTTTTCCATTTTCCATGAAAAAAGCACTCTATCAAACACAACCTTAAAAGTATTTGGGTACAACTCGAGTTTGAAAATGAGATATCAATCATTGTCATTTTATTTTATTTTTTATCGAGTGATTTTATAGAACCATTTTCTATTGAAAGTAACACTCGACGGGTTGCCTCATCAACAATGAGGTCTCCCTAAATGGGATTCATATTTTCGATAACATTGTACGAGCACTTGAAAGAATCGCCCATCAAACCAAATGGTAACGAGAAATTGCTTAATATGCTTATAAGTTAATAAGGCAGGCATTTTTTAATATTAACATTAATATATTATGTGATCATTGAACGGATCAACGTGCCTCGTTTGACATTTTAATAACATGGAACATTATCCTTGCTTTTGAATTCTCTGGCCAAAAATATATTAAATCATGAATATTTTTCTGGTTGTATAATTTAACCCAAAAAAAAAAAAAAAATATTGTCATTAAAGCAACCACTAAGCAGCTTTATTTTGGGCCGGAAACAGAAGCCCAAATTCAATTTATAGGCGGGCCAAGTTGTGAAATGCATTCGGATGAGCCCATTTAAAATTATGAAGAATACTATTAACCAATTATTCTTAAAAAATAACAAAAAAAGAAAAAATGTGTGAATTCACAATATTTTGTTTTCCAACCTCAACCTGTCCAAAAACTCAAACTCAGATGAATTGATGGCTTAGTTTTAACACATTATTTTCTATTATTTAGTTGAAATTTGTATCAAGCTACAATGGAGTCAATTTGAATATTCTGAAACGATCATTGACAGTCATCAAACTTGTAATGTTGTTCCACATTAGTCACCGATTTTGTTTTGCAACTTAATTACTAAAATTTCACTTTTTGTTCGAGTTTAGATAATAGATACTCTGCTAGTTATGCTAATGAAAATGATGATATAGTTCAAAGAATCTACTGTTATTTCTACTAACACAATTGAAACAGTATGAAATTTATTTATCAAATTGAAAAAACGTCAACCGTAATAAAAAAAACACTATAAATTTAATGACTAACGATGTGATATGATTGTCGAGTGGGTAACGTCTCAGCATTTTAATGTTATTACATTAATGAAGAATAGGGAAAGTTGACAAAAAAGGTGGATGTGACATAGATAGCAAAATATTGGATGGAGAGAGACACCAAATAGTGTGTAAGAGATGAAATTACTAGAAAAGGTATGACATGCAGCAATGGATTAAGCCTGCCCACTAAATATTGTTAAAAAAATTTAAAGAATGACAAGATTGATTTGTAATTATGATGTGATTGACAAGTTGAAAACATGAAGTGAAAATTTAAAAAGGAGCATGCAAGTAAAATTTGTTTGTCGTGATTATTCATATCAAACTTGAGGTGTAACAAAACCTTGCAATTTTTAACCATTAAGTTTTAAAAGTTATTCATGATTCCGTGTAGGTAGGAGAGAGTGGTCACCAACTACAATTTTTCATTTTGAAAGCTACCAAATATAAAATACTTCTCTACCCATGAGTTTTATGAATCCCCTCGTAAAAAGTATAGTCGCCCACCTAAATTTTAATGTAATTAATAAATAAATATAGGATATTTATGTTGGTCCCTTCATTTGTTTTTGGCGGCTGCACCTAATTGAAACACACATATTACATAAAATTGATACATGCACACACAATGTATTTTGCATGACCCAAACCATACGCAACGCTTTGGGCAACGAGCGACACAATGCATGATAATGAACCTTTGTATAACATAAGATTTGCCTGACGAGATTTTTAAAAAATCAAAAGTTACTCTAAGATTAAGAAGTTGCTTATGAATATATTTAGAATTTTTTTTTTTTTTTTTGCAAGTGTTTTAGCTGACTAAAAGTGCTTTATTGACATAATGTAATGTCCTCAAAAAGCTCATTCACAAGAAGCAAAAACAGAAACAGAAATCCTGCCAAACGATCCCTTTAGGGGTGGCAAAAGGACTGAGTAGCTCGTCGGCTCGGCTCATGGGCAGTTCGGGCTCGTTTCGGGACGAGTACGAGCCCGAGCCAAGCTGGGTGTTCGATGGGCTCGGCTCGTCGATGCCCACGAGCCTAAATTTCACGAGTGGACTCGTTAAAAATTGTGAAGGAATAAGCAAAAAAAGAAAAACTCGTGGGCCAAGTGCTCAAACAAACTTGAGCTCGTCTCGAGCCGAGCTCATGGGTGGAGCCGGCTTGACCCATTGCTACCATCCCTTAGTTAAATACGAATATGTATGATTAAAGGAAACGTAAAACAAAATAAAAGGAAAAGAGAAATATTAATAACCTCACTTGAATAGACTTATTAATCATTTATGAAACTAAACCATTAAAATTCAACTACTATAGTTATTTATTCCACAAATCACAATAAATGATATATTGAAGACATTCGTAAATGAAGTGTTTTAAATAACAATAAATTGTCTTTGCTTTCAAAATTCAAATGACATTTTAGGGAAAAGTTCACTAATAGTCCCCAACACATTTCCCAAGTTGCAAGTTGATACCAACCTTTAAATATAATTGCACAATGAATCCCAAATAACATTAGATTTCCAAAACCTCATTAAATTGTAAGGATGAAACCATTAGAGTTCCGTCTTAGCAATTTTTTTTCCTAATAGTTCGCTGTTAGAAAGTTGGTTTGATTAGAATCAAGTAACAATTTAACAGAATTTTGTATGGTTTCTGTTGTTGGCTACTAATTGTGCTATTATGTTAAAGATCAAAAAAATTTGCAAATAGAAAAATAGTTTGGGGGGCCAATTATGAAATATTCTCTAACATTTATAATCAATTGGAAATGAATAATGGTGGTTGGATTTGATTTAGTTTTGCTTTAAAAGCTGGTGAGCTTTCAATATTAATCCACACACACATAAATAGAGATACAAACACAGTTTCTTAACAATTATGCTATAAGTACAGAAAATTTTTTAGATAACACATGGTGAGAATTAATTAGATGAAGGGAAAAAAATGGACAAATCAGATATTGCTACGACGGCATCTCTAGGAATTCTGTCAAGAATTTCCTATAATTGAGGCTTTTTCCGTCTCTTAAACCAACCAACTCTCTAGGCAATGAATGAGGCCTTGCTGCAATTTGTGTAATTGCAATATTTACTACAATTTTCCCTTTCCTGCAACCATCTTGGGATTTTTTCCAACAATTAATACATTTCCTGCCCCTCAATTTACACTCCCTCGTCTTCT
This sequence comes from Fraxinus anomala, assembly GCA_903798345.1. NCBI lineage: Eukaryota > Viridiplantae > Streptophyta > Magnoliopsida > Lamiales > Oleaceae > Fraxinus > Fraxinus anomala. The sequence continues at coordinate 13,306 of CAIGRN010124557.1, read as the reverse complement.
ACCATTCCTTCTTCAATTCATTTCTACTCTCTCTCTCTCTCTCTCCACCCTCCACCTCTCACCATAATTTAATTAAGCTTTAAAGCAATCCCATCTCTCCTCTTGAGCCCTCTTATATATAATTCCTTAGAACTTCAAAACCAACAACCCCACCCTATTCAACTAGTCCATGTTAGTTGTGGTTGTCACTGCCGTATAGCCACCGGTCTCTACCACCACCACCACCTATAGAATTACAAGAGCCTTATCATCTCAAGGTGTGTATGATCAAGCTTTTTAGTGTATTTCAATCAATTTTTAAGGCTTTTGGTTAGTTCTTAATTGTCCTTCTAATTTAGACAGGTGAAGAAGAGAAATTCTTGGAAACAAAAGCCATGAGCCGAAGGAATGGACCAAAACTTGACCTCAAGTTGAATTTGTCACCACCAAGAGTGAGCAGGCCACGAGTTGAGTCTCCAGGCCGATCATCGACGGTAGGCGAGCTTACGTCTCCACCAAGTTCCTGCGTGTCATCTGAGCTCAATCTGGATGAGTCCCTCCTCTACTCCAACAGCCCAGAGGCAACATCCATGGTGCTGGTCGGGTGTCCTCGTTGTCTCATGTATGTCATGCTAGCAGAAGAGGACCCCAAATGCCCCAAATGCAAAAGCACTGTTTTACTTGATGTTATCCATCAGAAGAACACCACCACCTCCAAGAGAACAAAGAAGATTTAGCTATAAGCAGCCTTCATCCAGTCCCTCCACCACCCCTACCTCCTTTCTTTTTGTATTGCTAGTAGCACTATTGTGTCTCCATTTCCAGTATGATTAATAAGAATGAAAGAGTGGAGCCTGAATAGTGCTATCTTCTGTTTTCTTTTATGCGGTCTCTCTCAATTTCTAAACAAAGGAAGTGGATCTAGTATAGCAGTGATGTTTATGGGTGCAGGAGTTGTCCGTCTTTAGCAGAAAACTATGTACATGGACAGACTACAACTGCCTAAATTTTCTTATCAAAAAATATTTTAAGGTAACATTTTCAGTCTCTTTTTGCATTAGACTGGTGTTTGCCTCCACTCACAGCATGCCACAACAGCAAATCAACAGCCACCTAGCTAAACTCTACATGTTACTACTAGTAAGAAATGGAATATGGGTAAACCTAACAAAGTAAACATTTGTATCTCAGAACATAAGTTTTTTTCCTGCTTTTTGGGCCCACTAAGTGCACCAACCCCACAAGTTCTACTGCTCAACATAAACGGCCAAATTAACTTTTGCCTCCATATTCGTAGGCCACAACCACTTTTGTCAAAGAAGAAACAATCTGTCCTACGCATAAATGGCTGAAAGTTCAAGTTCTCATGGTAAAATCAAGTCCATGGCAAATACATTATTTCATTAAAATCATCAATTGCAAAGGAAAGCCGATCCTTGCAATTAACCAGTGATTGCACAAGAATATTGTTGTCGTATCTATCTCAGGCGACATTTAAAAATTCAAATATGATATACATCTCAATTTTTAAATGATGCATAACATGAAGAGACTCTAAAATATGCCTCGATATCATCAATAACAAATGTAGAGAAATTTAATATATTTTAATGTTGCCACAAGATGTACATGCATGTGGAGTTATTAACTTATTATTAGGGGCAAGAAGCTAGTAATGAATCAAGAAAGGGTAATTAGGTCAATGTACAAGGAATTGGATTGAAGTTGGGGGTAGTTCGAAGCATTGATAAAAAGAAGAGAGCACTATATTAGTTTGAGAGACCATTAAAACCAAAATAAATGCAAGAGTAATTGAGACAGTTGAGAGTAATGAGGGTATTACATCATATGATAAATACAAATTTAATTCACAGGCTATTTTCTTATCGCTTTCAACGTGAACATCTTCGTCTCTCCCTTTTATTTATTGTTTTCTTGCATCTGATACGGCCTTAATTTCTCATCTCAATTGCCGCCCACTACTATTCATGTTTTCCTATTCAATTCAGTTTTACTCTACCCCCTTCCCTTTTTCTAAAAGCCAATCTTGATAAATATTATTTGTCAACTCCAGCCTAAAAATGTCACTCTAAAATGCTCTTACTGTTATGCTATCTTGCTTGAATAATATTATCTTTGGTATTGAGCACGATAACATTCTGGACAGGATTAAGAAAAAAAAAAAGTACAATTTTGGTTGTGTTGACAAATATTACGTCAAACACGCACGCATGTTTGGCTCTTGTTTATAATATGTTTATAATCGGCAAACCACAATTACTATCCACCTATTTAGAAGTCCCAAACATGCTAATACTCAATTTCACTCCTTTCCTCCAGTCTTCTTAGCATGGAAAATGAATTGGGATAGAACTTTTTTGTTTGCACGCGTATTATCGTTCGTAATCAGGATAATAACGATCTCGTCTCATCGAGTTTTATGTTTTTTATTTATGGGAACAGATTTAGATGCAAATTACAATGCTTACTTTATTTGGCAAACTGTTATTTATTCAAATACTACATCTGTTTTACAGGTATAATAACTAATTATATCAAGTTAATTAAATTAATGTCATCAAACAAATATACAAGGGGCAATCCATATCCACTGTTAACAAAGATTATTCAATGCTAATTCCGAATTAAAAAAACAAAAAGATTAAACTTGGTGCATCGAAATGACAATAGAACATGATTCAGTCCTTATCAATAAAGCCAAAAAGCCCTCACCGAACCCATTTCTTTATAAATTGCACAAAAACAAAAGAAAACTAAACCTGGTATGCGTTACATTAAAATATATGACGAGTCACATTTAACTAGCCAATGTGAAAACAAAACAGAAAATGGGGATGTACAGTGAATATCTTCATTATCCCAACTGACTCCCTTAATTTACACAGGCCAAAAGAAAATAAAATGTATGACAACAGGATGTGATACAGCAAAAAGAAAAATCCACTATGAACACTTAATATGAGTTCTAGGTACAGTGAACCACTGATGAAATGATATATGAGATACCACAAAGAACGATCCTAAGTACACTTGTTTCATACAAAATCATAGACCAGCCACCCCAATAAAAAATTTATATTTCAGATAGTCAACAAAGAACTGTGAGCTAAAGTTTCGAGAGACAAAAATGAAATATTTTAGGCAATGTCAGGAATTGGATAGATCACAAAATGGGATTAGCAGTAATATTCTGAGTGTAGATAAGAATAAACTAATCAAGAAAGATGTCATCACGTTGTCATAAGTCGAATTTTTCTGATTTTGGGATTTTTATACCTGTGTCTGCTTCTGGGATAAACTCGACTCTCATTCATAAATGATTAGAGGCAATGGAGATCCAAGCATGAGTGGGAAAGCAATACTAGAGAGAGGACTTTAAAATAATCATGCAAAATAACCTATTACTGATTGATTATTAAGAAAAGTAATTGTAAGTTGACAACTAGGTTTACTAAAGACCAATTACAGTCAAATAGATCAACCGTACATATATTTCATAAAACAATAAAACCAAGACACTGAAATTACCTTTTATCCAAGCATTTATGAGATTATCTTGTGTAGTCCACTTCTGTCGCAGCTAGCTCACCTATCCATTGCTTCTATAACGGATGTGCTTCGTCAGCAATAAGCGTAAAACGAAATCAAACAAAATTCTATTGAGTACTGGTGTTTCCTTTGCAGATACATCTTTATTGAGTACTGGACCAGAAGAATGCACCATAGAGTCGTTGTGATGTGTTTGAATTTTTTGGAGAGGAGGATACGTGTCTATAAAAGTGCTACAGCTAAAGACAGAGATGTAAGAGAGCTTGACCTTGATGTCAACCATGAGTTAAGGGTTTTAGATCCAGAATGGTGTGAAGTTAAAGATGTTGAGTTAAGGGTTTTAGATCCAGAACCAGAACCACATTAATATCAGAGGCAGCCTTCTTTGAGACATGGAAGCAAGCCTCTTCGCCCCTAAGGATACTTGAGCAGTTTGCGACCCACTCCGGAGCAAGCCTTTTGGGATTTTGGAATGTCAGGATGATTCAGAGTTTCTTGATGATCATTTTAAGTTCCCTTTGGAGACTTTTTTGAGATGAGTGAACTACTCAAATAAGATGCATTATGGTGTTTATCCTTCTACTTTCATCACTGTGGCAAAATACATGTTGGTCAAAGAGTCAAACACCATTCCAATTTCCTAAATCATATTCATTTGAGGGATCCAGAACCTCCTCGTCAACCATCTGAACCCAACTGATCATCATTTTCTTTCGCAGAGTGAATAGCTTCTGTGCTGTTGTTCATATACTATCACCTCTGTCAAATTTACATACAGCTCTGGGCTGCCCTTTTTACATGAAAGAGTTAGTGGTTCTCCACAGATTCTGTTGCCTTCAAGTTTTCTCCTAGCTTTCTCAGCACTTGCAGGGTAATCATAAACTACAAAAGTAAACCTCTATGAATGCAAGATGATAGATTCCTGCGATGCAAAGACGCCCAGAAGATCAAATCACCTACATAAGTATACGCATGGATACAATTGAATGTGCATACGAATAGTTGTGAACACATGCACAAGTGCAACAAAGAATAAGCAAAGAATAGGAAGAAGGTGTCCAGCTCTGTACTTTAATCAAATTAATTCAATAAGCCAATGCACTTAACTGACAAAGGAACAGATAGTTCCTGCGATTATGTTTCAAAGTTCATCTTGAAAAAATATTATAATTTGTAGTCCAGGTAGTGTGTCAGCATTAACCAGTCAACATCGAATTGTAGTCCATCCAACAATCATTTGAAACATGACTGATCTTATTCAATGTAGACTGAAAAAAAATGTGTAATATCCAGAACTGTAGTCTGAATTGGTGAGGATTCCAACTCCAATATATAAGCCTAAATTGCATGCCAATAATCAAACACCATTTTTTCAGATGGATTTCATTATCAATGCTCATTAAGGCAAAAATCAATACATTTATCTACTTAAAACAGAGACTTGATAGTAAAAACAACCCACTGCAACGGATAATACACACAAATAAATGTTCAAGAAACCAATTCATCACCAATCCGTGCTTGACTTCATTAGATTTTGCACTCTTGTCCTATGTGTTGGCTCGTGTTAATAAATTGTTTATGATTCACACATTTCGAGAAATTTATAGATACTATCATTAACTTTTGTCTATTGATCATATGGTGCGACGATGGCTTTAGCTTCACCGCCACTTTTTCACAATTGATGTCTTGAGTTTGGCCATTGATTTCTAGAATTCACTTCTACAAAATGTGTAGGGAAACACATGTACTTATATGTCTAATAAAGATTAAAATACTCCTTAAGGTACAAATGTATGTGTCTAATACGTGAGTTATTTGTTACATGAATCTAACTATCACGTTATGGTACAATATTATCCCCTGGAGTATCCAAATACATGAACTCATTTGAGTTATTTTGTCAATTAAATTGATTCAGATGAATGTATGGATACATACGTCAACTAATTAAAACAAAACCAAAATCAATACAATTGATTGGATTCCACAAAAATGGTTGTTATTTTATAGAACTTTTAATATATGAAAGACACAAATAACGATTTCTAATTTAAACAATTTAAAAACACTTTCCAAACATGTTTTTCGACTCGTCCATTCTCTGTGCTTTGATTTGAGATAGTTTGGCTACTAAACTCTTCAAATCTAAGTGTTTGTCATTGAGAAATAAAAGCGGCACACAAAAAGCAACCCATATCTTGTTGGGTCCAGTACCATGTACCATGTTCCAATTCGGATGGTGCAAGAAATTTGGAATCTTGGATAGACTACAATGCACATATGGAAGGATAAATTGTATACTTACAAATGTAAAATACTTGAGATCTAATTCCACTTCAAGCAATAAGAGTAAAATCTTATCGGATCAAATATCTGAATTCGAATTTCATTTAAGGGAGAATAGTGAAATTCAAAAAATTTATATCATATGAAAAACTTATTAACACGAGGGTTTAGTCTTTATGCAACTTGTTCGATTTAAGTTGTGTCAACTCATTCCAATATGATTCGAGTTACACCTCCAGTTCAACTGGATAGTTTAGAAATAAAAACTTCTATATATTATAATTTAAGATATCGAACATTTATTTTTTTGTGATGGTAACTTGAATTTACATTTTTGTAGTTTGATTGATAACATTTGGAATGGTATTGGAGCAATATAGATTACTCATTAATTGCATCATCTGGTGCTTGATTTTCAAATTGCTCGAGCGTATTTTGACAATACAGCTCTATCTCTCTTTCTATGATATGTAATTAACAATAATTCTACAATAGGGGGCGCCAAGTGGCGTTTTGTCAAAAAAGTTGTCAAACTTTTAGGTACAAGTAGCATGGTTAATGTAATTAGTGAAAAATACTAGTGAGTTCTTTAAAATGTGAGAGAAAAAATATTTTAAGACAAGTTGTAAGTCTTTTATTCTTTAATCACTAGCAAAGGATTTTTATCTTGGAGAAAATACAAAGATTTGAAAGGTTTTAACAAAACATATCCCTTTTAGGAAAAATTCTCAAATTGTAAATATTTAACTGATTACTTTTTTTTCTTTTCTTCAAATAATTTTTACACCCTCTCTTGGCAATTATTTATCTACTCTGTAAATAATTTTTACTTTTCTCCACTTTTTAAAGCCGCAACCTCACGTAATTTTCTGTTGATTCTCGACGGTGTCTGCTCCAAATCTCTCTGCGATCGAAGACATACCCACCCCTAAAGCCCAGTTCACATAAATAGACCATGACCCTAGGCTCAGAAGGATCCAGTGTCGTTGGTCAGACCCTGTACTTGTTTGAAAGATATATTTTATTTATCTTTTGTTGTCGTTTCTTGATTATCTTGTTCATCATCGTTATCTGGTGAACTTGATTATAGGTCTTTGTGAAAAAATATTTTAGTTTATTTATATTTTGTTCTGCTTCTTGATTTTCTTGTTTATCATTGCTCTCGGGTGAATCTGATTATGGGTCGTTTGAGTTTGCAGTTTAAGTCTTGATTTGTTTGAAAAAAAATTCCTACTGTTTATTGCTGGATCCTTGTACTGATCTATTCCTGTTAAGGTTGATTATCGGCTACTGGGATTCTAGATATTTTTGGTCATTTCTTGATTAAATTGAAAATCTTGTCCTGAACAGTGGCTGTGCTTTGTGTTCTACCATGTTATGTATTATTAATTACTATGAATTTGACGCTTATGGTACTTCTTGAAAATATAATTGTAGTAGTTTAAGTACATAATTTGATCGTTTACTTGTACTGGGTGAATAGTGAATAGTGAAGAGATTTTTGTCTGTTGCCGTGTGCTCATGACAGTAATATTTCAACTAATCACTATTCATTTCGGTGCTGTTTGTTTAATCGATGTAGATTTATTTGAGTTGAATTGAGTGCTACTGTCTAATTAGACTAAAGAGTGGACCTTGTTTTGAGGGGAGTAAGCTGTGTTGATGCCTTTTTGTTTTAAAAAGCAATCAGAAAGTTCAGGAGGGGTGAGCATCGTCGCCATTTCTTTTTCTCCTGTAGTACTGATGAATATATTTCCAAAAAAAAAAAGAAAAGAAAAAAAAAAAGGTCTTTCTGCATCAATACAAAGCTCCAAAATGATTTCATAAGATTAAAAAGGGGAAGAGTTTAGCATATGGCCAGTCTGCCAGAAGCACGAGCTTCTTTTCTTTGCAGTTTTCTTGTTCTCCATGGCTCGTGAAGAATACCTTTAGAATGACCTTTTGGTGTAGTATACAGAATTGACTAGCTCAGTCTGATACTTTGGTTCATTTTTTTTCATACTCTTTTGTTTGTCAAGGTGTGGGCCCTTAAAAAATCAAAAACTGCTTCTAAGAATAAGAAGCTATTTTTTAACATGTTCGAATAATTTTTTGGAAGCTTTTTGTCTGACTAGAAGAGCTTTTAGAGGAAGCTCGCAAAGGCATTTTCTTGAAGAAGCTCTTCTACAAGAAATAGAAGTAAAAGCTTTGCCAAACAACCTTCCTCTTGTACAAGAAGTAGATTGAAGTAGTGTTTCAACATTGATGTACTTGTACCTAATTTTCATTTGGCGCCCAATCGGTAGCTATTGTCTTTCGAAGTGGATCTTAAATTAACACAAACTTACATTGAAGGGATTATTCATATTTTTTCCACATCTCTAGTACCATATTAATTATTGTTTTATAACTTGAAAAAATGGGCAACTTTAGCACTCAATTTACCTACATTCAATGAAAGATATCATGCCCGATGTTACATTTATGTTATGAAACTGGAGTAAAAGACTCAACATTGTGAAACCAGAAAAAAGGTTCATACTTTTTTATGTGCCATGCTAACTAAATATGAGCCAGAAAACATTTTTGCCAGACACAATGATATTTTTCTTAAGGTTGAGTTTAGACCTTCCCTCTCTCTCTATTCCCTCTTGCTTTTATTCTTCTCTTCTTCTGCAAATATCGGATTGGACCAGTATGCAACATATTGATTTTTATGTGGACTTTAATAATCTACCTATAATGGGGTCTCTTTAATGAATTTCGGAATTATTTGGTTTTATGCGGCGTGTATCTGAATGTCTTCATTTATTGCCTTGGAGTAGAGAAGCTGTTGGGCTTTATATTGGATAAACAGACAGAGAATGAAATGGTGCATATCTATAAGAATAAAATCTTTAGAATCTCAAATTTTATTAGTTTCCTTGCAGTTCCTCGAAATTTCAGGTTGCTGGAGGAACTTGAGCGTGGAGAGAAGGGTATTGGAGATGGTACAGTAAGCTATGGAATGGATGATGCAGACGACATTTACATGCGATCCTGGACAGGGACTATCATAGGTCCTCACAACGTCAGTATATTCCCCTATCTTTTAACTTACTTGATTTCACATCCAGTCGTTTGAAGAATAAATTCTATGGATAGGCCTGTAGAAATTAACTCCATGTTACTTTGAGACAATGATTTTATCTGTACTATTACCCCTCTTTTATTATGCACTTCAGATTAGATCTTTGTGGCAAAGTTTTTTTACAGGATAGACATCGAAATTCATTTTTAAGTACTTCAAATTAGATCTTCTGTGTAAGGTTGTTTACCAGGAAAGACGTCGAAATTCATTTTTAAGTACATCACATTAGACCTTCTGTGCAAGGTTTTTTACTAGGAAAGACGTCAAAATTCATTTTTAAGTGGATAATTATAGTATGATTGTGCCTCTTGTGTTTCCTTTGCTCAAGATATGTGCTTTCTCCCTTCTTACATAAGAAGTTAAAATGGAGTATTGTTCCTAAGAACCCTTTTTTGGACAACCACGAAAGAGTTGGATCATGATGAAGTGCATTCTGCATTTGACCTTGTTTATATGCCTTACTGATCTGTTTATTTTATACTGCATATAGGCATTGCTGTAGACCATTTTGTTATACAAGCAAATATGATTGTGGCCGTTCATTTCACAGTGGGTTTTACTGAGATTTTAATGGTTATTACAAGATAGTGGTAGCTTTTAGGCATAAGTCGAGTTGTTTAGAATGTATCATCTGTTACACAAATACTTTTGGTTGGCTGCATTTTTCATTATATCTAGCCCCTGTTTGATTTCCATTATTGCAACAATCATTTTTTTTCACTCATTTTCAACCACACATTCTCGTAATAAAATATTTTACATGTAAACTCAAAATTTTTCACTACTTCTTAACTACATATTCTCCAAAAATTCACTATTACAAAACTCATTTTGACAAAACAATGGGCATCAAACAGGGGCCTAATATGATTTTATGGTGTCACGTATATCATGTGTGAGGTTAATATAAAACATCTATCAGACTCTTGACTATGGGATGTAATTTTTATGCTGTAATTAAAAATTTATTGTGTTATTGTGGGGTATTGCGTCATCTGATGGTAAATTAATGGGCTTATCCTTTAATATTTCAGCATCTTTATGTAACTCCTCATTGATGAAAACAGCTTAAGTGTCCCTTTTTTCCCCTCAGTCTGTACACGAAGGTCGCATTTATCAGTTGAAGTTATTCTGTGACAAAGATTATCCAGAGAAGCCACCAAGTGTTCGCTTCCACTCTCGGATCAACATGACTTGTGTCAACCATGAAACTGGAGTGGTATGAAGACATTTATCTAATATTAAAGTTGATATCATGTTCGTTTTTATTAACAAGCTGGAACTTTGATGTTGGATTGATAAAACTAGACCAATACGTTACCCATGCATCATATAGAGTTGCTTGACAATCATTTTATTTTTACTTTGTATAGGTGGAACCAAAGAAGTTTGTACTTCTAGCAAATTGGCAGCGAGATTATACGATGGAAGATATACTGACGCAACTGAAGAAAGAGATGGCCGCCCCACAAAATCGTAAGCTAGTTCAGCCTCCCGAAGGAACCTATTTCTAGTGTAAGGGTGTTTAGGTCTTGTAGACCATATGCAGATTTTAATATCAGGTTAAAACATGACTGGGGCACTCCCAAAAATGGTTTCTTCTCGACTCTGATTGCCTCCTGAAAACGTTTGTATGCTGTCCAATGTCGTGGACACTGTACTGTTCGTTTATGTTTGATTAAAGGGATTTCTTGTGTGTCAATTGTTGAATCCTTTTGTTAGTAATCGAGTTTCTTGGATTCTAGGAGAGGTCTAAGTTTTTGCATGTTTTTATAGTATCGTTGCTTTTGTTAAATTATCTAATTATGTCTGTGAAGCATAGAAGTTAATTGCTTTAATAAATTATATTGTTAACGCAAGTTTAATCTTAAATCCCCGTTCTACAATTATTTCTGTGTGTTAGGTAATTTCCTCACATGTATACTATGTTCATATCGTGTGAAGATGTTAAATTTTGTATGAAGTATTATAGAAATACTATCCAATATTCTAAACTGAATTATTCTTAGGTCACGTTTGGCACACTGGATTAGGCCGTATAAATAATTTAGTATAAAATTATAATGGATATTATTGAGTAGATGGTATTATAGTGGATTAAGATGGATAATGACCATTGATTTTTTATTCAAAAGAATGTCATTTACTATCTTTATCCGCTTAAATCCACTTCCAATCTCCACATTGTTATATGGTTGATAGTGCAAATGATTATCTTTCGAGTGAAAAATTAAAGAACACAATTCGCCATAAACCATCACGTAATAGAATCTATCTTGTAATTTTATACTAAATTTCTTATATGGTCTAAACCTCTTAGTACGTGGATCATGTCCACTCTCCTACCTCATCAAATCTATTAACTAGATAGGGTGTTCATAGTAAGTTTCACGTATTTAGTATAAACAGCCTTTTCACTTCACTCCATACACGAGCGCAAAAACATTGTTTGTTTCTTGTACCCAAGTGTTGATGTGTTGTGTATTGGATATGTCATAACTAACCTCGTTGAGCGCCTAAATAAAATATTTCAAAAGATTTGTGGTATGGATATAACAAAATTACGATAATAAATCTCAACCTTGCCATTATCTATTCAAGTATATTTTTTGTGGAATCTTATAGAGAATGCTAAGCTCTTGAATGAGCATTGTCGAATGTTGGGAAAGATTCGGTGAGATCTTGTAATCTAGATTGAACATGAAGGAATATCGCAGAACAAGTCTAGAATGTTTTCGAAACAATCTTGTTAGAACTTTTCTAATAATATCTTATTGANGAAGGAATATCGCAGAACAAGTCTAGAATGTTTTCGAAACAATCTTGTTAGAACTTTTCTAATAATATCTTATTGAAAATTCTAGAGAAATAATATAGGTCGTCGGATGTGATTGATTTTTACCATTCATTCAAAGGAGCTGGAGTTATACAAGGCAAAAAGTGACCTCGTTAGTAAGTTACTTGGCAAAGTTATGAAAGCTCGAGGTGAACTAAGTCAAAGTGTAGGCACTGTAATAGATCAGATAATAGTGAGTTTAATATAAAAAGTTGCATTTTACTCGTCTTCTATTGCAATACTTGCAAGTTTGTGCTTTCTTGCATGAGAATGTATTTGAGTATGTCTGAAGGAAGTTTACTTAGCTAATCGCACTAGGGCTATAAATGAAGATCTATATTTGAGGCAGATCACATTTCATAATGTACTAAATTACAATCTTAAACCAGTTGCTACCTTTTATACTTACCAACTTTACCTTTTAACATAACAAACTGAAATTATAGTTTTTCATTAACTGCATCACTAACTTTTCTAACCCCATTTATATCACTATCGGTAATGAGTCATTTCTATGTGAAAATATACTGTTACTATCAGGATTGGACTTTCGAAGACATACCCAAGAGGCATTTGTAGAAAATGATATGAAATTAAATATAAATATCAAGTTGGATCACTTCAGAATGAGATGAGACATACTCAATAGCATTTTTAATCTTCTTATCAAGAAATGCCCGTCTTCTGAATGTTAATCGATAAGTGTATTTTATACACTTATTCGGGAGTCTAAAATACTATATTTGATAGTTTTCTGAGAAAATATATCCTAAATTGTTGTATTTTATATTATATAGGTAAAACTTAATGGATGAACGAGGAATCGAAAGAAAGAAACAAAAAATGGCAAAATCAAAAATTTAGATCCATTTTTGGCATTGTAAACGTTTGAATTGGGAAAATTATATTTCTAGTACATTAGTAGCCCTTTGGATTAGCTTTCCAACGCACTTTGATTCGCTTCAATCCGATAACGGAAGAGAAATTTATAGCCAAAACAATGACTACTATGCGTAGACAAAAACAAATTAGCGCATGAATGGAACTTTCCTTATTCGATTGGAACTCTTTTGTAAATTAATTTGGACATGATTTTTAACTAATTTTCTACTCCTTCAAATACCTAACAACAGAATACATATTGAGGATCATATGCATATTATACTCCAATACTCATCAATTATTATCATTAAAAGAAGAAAAATCATAATTTTTGTGAGAGAAATGAATGGGACTTGTAAGAATCCAATTGAGTGAAAATCCAAACTTGAGTTTTAGATAAAGAAAAGATGGCGCAAGTGGAGATTTATCAAGAAACCACTGAAGAGATTCAAGATTTCAATATTCATCTTTATCTTCTCAATTAATCAAAAATTCGGATTATATCTTTTCACTTAAATATGATTTCTTGTAATTTCGATATGTTAGGCTAGTTTTATACATTGTTAGGATAAGATGAACCCTTATTTTGAAATTTTTAATATTAATTAATTATTTTGACGATTAATATGTTTATTTTT
>CAIGRN010124553.1:0-19887 GCA_903798345.1 Fraxinus anomala | reverse complement strand
ATGTAAAAGATTATTCTAATCTATTAGATCATATGATGAAATTCAAAATAGAAGACATGACTAATTTAAAACTATTCTAGAGAGAATGATATATGATGCAAAATACAATAACTCATTTCATTAAGGGTAAAATAGACTTTTCATGGATAGACCAAATAATAAGTTTGACCAAGGCCAATTATAAAAATCTCTCGAAAAAAAATTCTGCATAACGGATGAATATATATGATGTGACACGAAAGATAAAAAAAACATTGGATTGATTAGCAATTTTACTTTCATTTAATAAAAGGTTTTTTTGTCTTTTCCCTCCTAAAATTAGGACCAGACAAAATTCTCAAATCAAATCGGATTGAACTGGATTCGAATCAAACCAAGTAATTCGGTCCTTAAATTAATACTCGAATGGGTATTAAAATAGAGAACCGACGGATTTAGTTTGATTCTAGACTAAGAACCAAAAAAAAAAAAGAATCTTCCTAATTTTTTTATATTAAATAAGTCAAAATTTTTAAATTTTTTTCCAAATAAATTTACTAACTAATTAATTGAACTCAAAAATATCATTTTCCCGTTTCATTTGTCAACTAATTAATTGAGCTCAAATTATCATTTTCCTATTTTCATTTGCCTATATAATTTTTAGTGTTATTATTTACTTTTTATTAATTTGTATATATTGATAAATAAATTTATTAGACAACTTGTTATTTATATATTTTAAATTGGATTACGTTATTTTGTAAGATTTAATGTAGTGTTGTTGTAAGAGATAAGATTGAACATATAATTAGTTGAATTAAATTAATATTGTTGTAATTGTAAAAAAATAATTAATTATGGTACGAAATCAAACCGAGTCGATCTGATTAGGTTCCATAATTAGATTTAGAACCCACGATTTTCCTTACTAAATACTCGAAAATCCTAATTCGATTTGGTTCTCTTTAGAATTGAATTGAATTGGGCTATGTCTAGCCCTATCTAAAACAAACTACTGTCTTCAAATTCTAGCAGAAGACAAAATCAAATCCTCTCGATGGCACGCACATTCGATTTTTCCTTCATCAGATTCGTGAGTTCCAAGGAGGTCATGGTGTAAGATTATGGTACTATCTGTTAGTAAGTGGAAGAGGTAAAGAGTAATATCTGAAAATTTTGATTTTAAAGGTATTTTAGGTGAAGAGACGATTTTACCATATATTATATTGGTAAAAAATATGTCAAATTTCAATTCTTTTGTCAACCGACGGCAGAGTGGATGGATTTCATCCATTTGAGTTTCAAACGCACGAAGTTAAATTATGAAACATGGTTACAACAAATGAAAGGTTAAGAAAAAATCTTCAATATTTTAAAAGATTTGGGGACTACAACTGCAAGTATTCCTTTTTAATATTATTATGCCCTTGTTTGAGCTCCATTATTTGACAAAAATTGATTTTAGAATAGTAGGAATATGTGTGGTTAAAAAGTAAGAAGAATTTTTGGGTTTATATGTAATATTATTTTATTAATAGAATGTATGGTTGATAAAAGGAGAAAAATGAATAAAAATTGCCAAACATGGGTTATATTCATGTAGTTTTATATTATGGTACCTTTACAAACTAACATGTGAAACTGTGACATTTGTTTCTTTATTCAAATACTAAATTATTTGATCATGGCACTATAAAATGAATAAAGTTGAATCCCTCAATAAAAAAATCTTTAATCACAAGTGGAGATTTTTTTAATTGATGAAATTTCACGACTTTATAGTTTTAAAAGACTTGGTGAAATCAATAATAAACTCCTATGACATTAAGCAACAAGATCACTATATCAATTTTGTTCTTCTTCATATTCACAAAACTGATAAGTTTGAAAATGCCTGAAATTTTGGTAATGCATATTAATCAAGGTTTATATTCCTCCTATTTTGGAAAGGTCATATCATCAATGTACAATAATCCATGACTATTAGTTATTTTTTAGCTTTCTACGCCTTGATTAGTAAAAGGGCTCTTCGAAAAGGAAGATGCTTCGGTAAGAAGGCTAACCACTACATAAGTCCACCTGAGTCTAGGAGAGAAGCATGCTACGGTTCTTTCATCCAACTTCACGGACTCGGAAGAACGAACTCTAAAAGGAGAAAATTTCAACATTAACTATACAGTGTTTTTACTTTTTATCAAAAGGAGAGAATTTCAAAATCACATGGAAGCATTTGGATAGACTAATGCACTTGTGCGTTCAGATTTATGAATGAACATATAATATATAGATTAGAGCAAGAAGCATAGGCTAATGCAAAAGTATTACTATTTGTTGCATAATTCTTCGCAAGTTAGCCATAGCACCAACAGAGTATTACAACATATTTGATTGTACTTAAAAGTAAATCAAATTTACTTATAAGTTACTTATTTTGCAAACACAATTTGCGAAGTTACATTATTTACTTGTAAAACCTATGTTTCTAGTAAACGGGTCTGGTAATGCAGTGAAATCAAGCAGTCAATTCAGTAATTGACGACACTAAATTAATGTACTAAAACACAACAGCTGCTGTTGGTTGAACTGTGTCTTGTAACATGTCTACTATAAAAAGTAACTTTATTTTTTTATTAAAAGGGGTTGCTATTTACATCCACAATTGTTATATATTCATTCCTATTAAAATATCAAACTTTAAAAATTACTATTTTCATTCACGTCAAATTTCAATATGCTCCTTATTAAATTTATTCATTTAAATATATAGATCCACACAAATTTTATATATTCATCACACTCTAAATACATCCCTAACACAATTTCAAAATTTAAAAAATCACTATATTCAACTAAACTTTAATGTAAAGTTACTGAGAATGCAATACTTTTGGGTATAGCTAAAAACCTTTAATACTAGGGGTAAGACTCCCACCTTCTGAAACGATTTGTCCTTTCAAAAACAAAAATAAAACATGATGAATTTTGTCTTCATGTTTTTCCTCTAATGGTAATACTAAATTCATCAAATTCACAATAAAACGTAATATTAACTTTTTAAAATTCTTCTTCATATCAAATCATGTATTTTCTCTAATGGTAATCTTTCCATTATTATTTTGATTTTAGTTGGATGATATTTTATGATTATTAGAGTTTTATGATTTTAGTTAAAGAAGATATTTTATGATTATTAGAATTTTATGATTTTAGTTGAAAGTTATAATTATTAGAGTTTTAGTTAAATGCAAATTGTAATTTGACTAGTTGAAAAGTTGATGAAAGTTTAGCAAAATTTATTAAACAATCACTAAATTACATTAAAAAAAATTATGTTCTATTTCCCCCCTTTAAATTGCATAGAGAATTATATAGCCTAATACGTGATATATCTATGTATTTTTAGTACATTTGAAATTGGAAATAATTAAAATAAATTTTCTTATAATTAAAATTTCGAACTTAGTCGTATTTGTTAATACAAAATTATCGTGCTTGTTTGGATATGTGAGATTATAATGGGGGCGTGGTTATAATGAGGTAGAATGAGTGGGTGTTTGGATTCCCGTCGAATTTAATTATAAATAGATAAAACGAGTAGTTGATAAGTGGTTAATACTTATTAGTCCAGTGAATAAAAACAGATTTGACTCTTTTGAGGTATTTATAAAAGGACATAAAAGGGATGGCCAAACAAACACCCACTGAACTGTGAAAAAATGAATAATACTCGTGTATTTTATGTGTGTAAAAAAGTGTGTGTGACTTTTATGCAGGTAACTATAATCAAACATTCCAAGTAAGACATCATTTGTTAGTCGTTTTACTTTCAACCTTACCTAAACAAACAAGTTTTTAATCACAAGTGGAGATTATTTTAATTGATGAAATTGCTACTCTCTATAAACAGTGGAGGTCATGCTTATATTTCTAAGCAGCAAATTTGACACAATTGTAGCAACAAATTTAACACATTCCTTAAGACAAAGAAAATGGCTTCACTAGGAGATGGTATTGGCAAAGCAGTGAGCAACCTGCCGCAGGACATTGTTCGGCCTGTAAACAACTTTACTCCAAGCATGTGGGGTGATTTTTTCATTTCATATTCTTTGGACAGTCAGGTATGCTGGCTGCTAGTTTCTCTTCTTCATTAACCATTATTTTGTCCAACATTCTCATCTAAAAGTTTAAGTCATTACAAACTAGATAAATATCTGCATTTAAATTTTTGTCTTTAACACCTCCTGGCGGATTCATTTTCTCATTAATGGTATGACACATATGGTACAATTTTCATATATAGGTAACAATTCAAAACTTTGTCTACACTCGTATAAAATTTCAAATGATCCACGAGACAAATTTGCGTACTTAATTTTTTTTCTTCAACATGCATGAACATTAATTACTGATGTTGAAAAGAAAAACTCGGAAGCCCTGTATATTAAAAGCTTACTAATATAGATTGCTTGCTTGTTGCGCAGGAATGGGGAATGCTTGACCAAGAGGTTGAACTATTGAAGGAAGAAGTGAGGAAAATGCTAATATTCAATAAAGAAAGTAAAATAAATGAAAAAATGGGACTGATTGACACACTCGAACGTTTGTGTGTTTCATATCACTTCGGGAAAGAAATTGAAGAGCAACTCAAACAAATGTTCAATTTTATTTCTGAGTTTGGAGACAACAATGGCGATGATCTATACAATGTTTCATTATATTTTCGATTGTTTAGACAACACGGCTATAAAATGCCTTCAAGTAAGTTCTCTATCAAATTTGCAATTTTCTACATTATAATCATTCCTTAATTCTTAAACATGCCATCGTACTAAGATTTTAGGTGCGGTCTAAGTTAGCATGCAAGGTACATACTGAAAGACTCTATCTAAAAGATAATCTATTAGGTTGGAGTCATATTTATTTATTGAAATTTAATCTTACACGGACTATAAATAAAAATAATTTCGGTTAGGAAGACCAATATTAGATCAATCATTGGAACGACAAAAACTAAAGGACCTGGGGTGTTGGGAAAAACTCTTACCACACGGAGAAGACTAGACCTTAGCTTCTTTGTCGACTAATTCTTTCAAAGTTTTGAGTCAAACAATTTCACAATATCTTTTCAGTATCTAATATAAGTTCACTAGTATAATCAAGTCGTTTGATCATAAATAGGTGTATTTGAGAAATTCAAGGATCAAAATAATAGATTCAAAGAAACTCTCAAAGGGGATGTGGAGGGCCTGCTAAATCTTTATGAAGCATCACACTTGAGAATGCATGGAGAGGACATTTTGGAAGAGGCTTTGGTCTTC
This sequence comes from Fraxinus anomala, assembly GCA_903798345.1. Lineage (NCBI taxonomy): Eukaryota > Viridiplantae > Streptophyta > Magnoliopsida > Lamiales > Oleaceae > Fraxinus > Fraxinus anomala. Next base: position 14,587 of record CAIGRN010124553.1, on the reverse strand, counting down.
ACATCCACTCATCTCAAGTTGATGGCACCACAAATGGGCTCTCCTCTCCAAGAAAAAATAGAAAAAGCCCTCGAGCTACCACTGCATAAACGCTTGATGAGACTAGAAGCACCTCATTATATTTCCGTGTATGAAAATGAGGAATCAAAGAATGATTTACTTTTGAGGTTCTCCAAATTAGATTACAATTTTGTGCAGATGTTGCACAAGAAAGAACTTTCTGATCTATCAAGGTAAGATTGTACTAATTTTTCTCCCCTTTGTCGTGGTGGGGTGTTTGATATTACTGATATATTCTAAACTCTTCGCATTTGCATTTTTACAATTTTATTACAGGTGGTGGAAGGAACTTGACCTTTTGTCCAAATATCCATATGCTAGAGATAGAGTTGTCGAATGTCATTTCTGGGGTTTAGCTTTTTATTTCGAGCCTCAATATTCTCTAGGTCGAATATTTGTAGCTAAAGTTTTATCACTGATTTCAGTCGTGGATGACACATATGACAGTTATGGAATACTTGAAGAACTTGAAATTTTTACTGAAGCAATACAAAGGTACCCACAACCACACTAATATATACAGTATAGTTCCTGATCAACCTTTACATAAAATCATGTTTTCTCAGGTGGGATATTAGCGAGATGGATAAGCTACCGGAATACATGAAACCCTGTTATAAAGTTCTCTTGGATGAATACAGTGGTTTTGATAAACTACTCAACAAAGAAGGAAGATCCTATGCAGCTTATCACACCAAAGAAAGAGTATTGTCTTCTTTTCCTTGAATACATGTGGCATATATTGAATCAGATCATCTACACAACACATTTATTTATTAGAAAATAGTTTCCAATTGCCCCCAATTCATTTTTTTATTAGGCCCGGCACCTGCACAATTTTTTCATAATTTAGCAACGATATTTAAACACAAACATTATGCTATATGCATACCATTTTGAAAGACTTCATCTAAGAGTTGAAGGTATTAGATAAGGCGGTTCAATATTATGTTTGGTACAACAAAGTGGACAAAAATGTACATGATTAAGTCATGTGGATAATGTCATTTTTACTTCCTATCAAACATGGTCTATCCGTAATGTTTTTGTAACTGTAATTTGTTTGTACTTATGTTTTTCTGAATTTATGTTTGATCTTGGCTTAGCTTAAACAAATTGTGAGGAGTTATGCCACGGAGATGAGGTGGTTCTTTGGAGAGCAAATACCAACATTCACTGAGTACTTAAGCAACGGAATCTTTACCGCTAGTTACTGTTTAATGTCTGCAGCAGCTCTCATGGACATGAAATCTGCTACAAAAGAAATATATGATTGGCATTGGAGCAATCCTAAAATTCTGATAGCTGCCTGCTCCATTGGTCGACTGCGCAACGATGTGGCGAGCTGTGAAGTATGAACTTTTAACCAAAAGTTTAGCATAAAATACACCTGGAACATACTCTCTAACCTTGTTTAATCTTTTTCACTTGCAGCGTGAAAATAAACGGGAACAAAATATCCTAGCTATTGAGTGCTACATGAAAGAGCACGGGGTGTCAAAACAAGAGGCATTGGATAAATTTCTTGAAATATCGGAGAATGCATGGAGAGACTTGAATGAAGAACTGTTTAGGCCCGATGTCCCAAGGGAGATTCTTGTACGAATTCTCAACATTGTACGCATAAATGATTTAAGTTACCTGCACAATATAGATGGTTACACTTATTCAGAACAAGCTATAAAGCGTCAAATGTTTCAAACATTAGTGGATCCCCTCAAGATATGATATGAATGCATATCTAGAAAACAGCTCAAAGGATCAAGCAAGATCACTTGGTAATGAGTCTTTTTGTGGAAGAGTGCAGTATGATTATTAAGATTATTGTCAAATGTCGATCTAGTGAGTCTGGGGGCCTTGTTTTCTAGTTTCATGTATTAATGTGCACATTTGATCAATATATAATATTGATGTTCCTTGTAGAGTCCATATTCTCGCTTATGTCGATATTCGATTTTTTTTTTTGTATTTTCCATATTATTTTTTAGTGTCAATAATTTTATATAATGGTACCATTAAATATAGGTGCAACCGGGGTACAAGTCTAACATGTGAAACTGTGACATTTATTTCTTTAATAGTTTAATCATTGCACTATAAAATGAATTAAAGATTGACTCCCTCAATAAACAAATTTTTAATCACAAATGGAGTTTTTTTAATTGATGAAATTTCGTGATTCAAAACACTTTTAGTTTTAATCACATAAAGTTATGGATCGACGCTGCATAGTGCAGTCAATAGCGTGCTGTTCAAATTGTCTTGTTATGATACTAATAATTAATGAAAAGCTATCATACAAAATCATGATGAATCTTTTGAAACCCTAAAAAAGGCAAGACAAAGACCTCAGTAATCTCCATCCTACAACCACTGCCCTTAATCGACTATTTCAACAATATTGTTCCTTATAAAACCAGATATAATTGATATTTGACTGTCATATGAAGGATGGGTAGCTCTACAAGGTTCTGAATTTTGAACAGCATTTTTGAATTCAATTTCTCACCTTCAAACTATCAGAATCTGATAATAATCTAAATCAAACAAGTGCAAAGAGTTTTTAGTATGAGAACATTAGTTTAGGCATGGTTTTTCACTTATAGATTTGAAAAATCAGGTCATTTTATAATTTTTTTGATTTATCCTCTATTTCTATTTGTTAACTATGTCTGTAAAGTTATAAATTTAATATTAAATTACTGTCTCTCTCTCATCCTAATTTCTATCGATTATTCTTTATCCTCAACAAATCCTGAGTGGAAACAACATTCACTTATCAAATTTTAATTGTACAATTATTTAATCACATCTACGGTTTCTTATGAGGTCACATACTCGGAACTACTCTGCATAATAGTATAACTTGTAGCAAGGTATGATAGTCACATTAGACGTTCGTTGCTCACAATTTTTTTAAGGGGATTTTGCATAGATGTCCCTACAATAAATGCATTTTTTACACTTATTTAGGCATTTAATTAGAATATATGTTGATGGTTTTTATGAATTATGGTTTAATTTTATGTAAATTGTGCTTTGAAGGTAAAAATCGATGATTATGATGAAATTGGAGAAAATAAATGAAAAATGGCTAAATTGCAAAAAATTCAAAGTTTGGGGACAAAGTACAAATACTTAAAAGTTGTGTCGAACCTCACGACGACGATTTGAAAGGGCTAGGGGTCAATTGAACGAGAAAATAAGATAAAAAACTGAAAAGGAATGAAAGAGGTTCAAAGTGCATAGCTGAAGAAGTTCAGGGACCAAATTCCAAAATTAGTCCCAATCGCATGGTGCACCTACCCAATGAGGACACCTATTGAAAATCTCAAGAAAGAAAACTCTAAAAGAGATCAAGCTAGTACATGAAATACAATACGCATAGCATAATTGAAAAAGTAAGTGCGTAAAACGAAAAACGCTCAAAATACTTTGATTAAGCTCCGAATACTTGTTTGAAAAAATTCAACATTTAATAAGAGATAATTAGCCTGGTTGAGTTTTAGAGGTTGAAGCAATTGAAATACAGGAGAATTCCTAGTTGTTGAAGTGTTTAACTTAGTACTAGTGGCATCTATCTAAGTTAGAGAGAGTGATGACTAGGATCATTTGAAATTCAGTCTAGAATCACACTTTGGAAAAATGAGTGAAAATAATAAGTTTGCAAGTATGTATCTCACGAGTGAAGAAATGAGATATTTGACCATTGAGGATCGATATTTGAAACGAGTATGAATCTTTTATGTTTTACATGAGTCTTTACACACACGTCGAGTTTTGTATTAAATAGGTAGAGCTGGATTCGACTTTAAAACTATCCTTTTTACGGACACATAAATTCCAATTTTGAGAAAAATGACATGTTATTTAACCAATTTTGTTTTGAGTTAGGTTATAGTTTGTTTAAGAACAAACAAAGATTCAAGTTTGGGGTGTTTAATAAGTGTATTTTATACACTTATTTAGGTCGTTAAATTAGAATATTTGTTGATAATTTTTATGAATTATGCCTTAATTCTATGTAAGTTGTGCTTTGAAGGAAAAAAATCAATCATTATGGTGAAACTGGAGAAAACGAACGAAAATGGCTAAATTGCAAGAAAATCAAAGTTTGGATACTCAAGTGCAAATATTCAAAAGTTGTGTTGGATCTCACGATAAAGATTCGAGAGGGCTAAAGATCAATTGAACGAGAAAAGAAGATAAAAGAATGAAAGAGGCTCAAAGTGCATAGTCGAAGAAGTTCAGTGACCAAATTTATAATTTGGTCCCCAAATTAGACCCATGCGATTGCATGGTGCACCTTCAGGAGGACTAAAGCCAAACTTATTATATCATGTGATCGCAAGGGTTATAGCCATGCAATCACATGGCTGTTCTACTGGGAAGATTTTCTTTCCTTTTTCTTGTTTCGACTCGTTGTGGTATGATTTTTTCAACATCTTTTTAACCTAGAGGGATGTCCAGAAGGTGGGGGTGAGTCTACTATCACACATTACTATCATTGAAGTGAAGCCGGACAAGAACTTTAGAGAGAATTAATATAAACAATTGAAGATTCAGGGCTCAAATCAAAGGAAAAGTTCCAGAAATTGATTTTTCAAGCTTCTACATCTATTCTTTAAATTGGGTGATATCTTTTCTTAACATCTTGGTAATCCATCAAATTTGATTCAAATTTAATGCACACAAGCGAGTTACTCCTATTCTTTTTAATTGGTTCCCATCGGATTATAAATGGACAAATTTATAACAAAAGAAGAATAAGATAAGAGATATCTCACAACTTGTACTTACAAGAGACTATGTTGTACATCACAAACTCACTTTTGGGCAGACAAACATTCATAATCCTAAACAATATCATTTGGGATAAAAATATTGAATAAAAACATCCAAATAGACAAAAATATCCATCAAAATTGATTTAGATTAAATGCAAGCAAGTTACTCCCATTTTTTTTATTTGGTTCCCATCGCAGTATAAATGGACAAATTTATAACGAGCTGTATAGCTATTGATATCTCATGCACAAATAAATATATAAACCATGCATTAAATAACCAAGAATCAGATAAGAGATACTTCACAACCTTATGCTTACAAGAGACTATGTTGTACATCACATATAACCTAAACTCTCGAATAGACAATTAAGACAAACGTCCATAATCCTAAACAATCTCATTTGGGATAAAAATCCTAAATCGTGGTATGCTTATACTAAACAATTCATGCTCTGTAAACTATAATACATAATTATCACCATCCGGCCGAAAATTATATACTATAAATCAAATAGCAAGCATCTCATAAAACTCAGAAAAATTCAAATACTTCAGTTGATGTGCCACTTTGGCAGTCACCATATATTATGACTCCACCCATTCCAAAGACTCGCATATAATGATTTCAAGATATAAATTTAGACCCTGACACAATATTTTGAGAACTAGGTTGGAATGTAAAATCATCAATGGACGTGCTTTGAATTCTGTAACATTATCTAATAGTCATGTATTTCTCAAGCAGATCATCTTAATATCATTGGATATATAAAATGATTAGTTAATCAACAATCCTATTTATTTATATTTACCATTTGATGTAGTTTATCCACCTTTCGGCAACTTAAATATTTTTGTTGTTGTGCAAATGTGAACAATATAACAAAAGTTTTGCTATCTAATGGTCAAGTCCACTTAAATGTTGAAACCCAACAATGTAGTTAAGAACGAGTATACATAGCAAAAAACTTGTCCAAGTTGAATACACCACAAATTCTCTTCATAACCGACATTCTCTAGCCGCATATGCTAAAGTAAGAAAAGAATGTGTAAGAGTGTCGAATTTGTAACGTTGTTAAGACCCGGTTAAAGCCCCATTCTTTGAGAATATATTTTGCAAAAAGTGATTTTTGAAGAATGTGTGATTAGAAAGTATTGAAGATGCAAAATTATTATATTGAAGAATATGTGTTTGAAAATGAGTTTAGGAAAAAATTACTTTGGAGGACATAACTTAAACATGGGGTAATGTGAAGTAGTAAAGCAGTTCAAACTCTCTATAAACAATAAGCCATGACTAAAAGAAAGAAAGAGCGAGGAAACAAAGCCATGTGCTCACTTGACCATTTGCCTTTTAATAAACCAGAAGGTCGATCGAGTGTTTGTTTAACTAATTGTAGCCAACATATTATAATAGGTGAGGTTGGTAGAAAGTGCTTCATACCGCGTTGCATGGTGTCATTTATTTAATTAACCCAATATTTGCACGCTTACGATGTTCTTAGACAATAACAATTGCAGAAACCAACAAATTATAATAGGCTAGGTTCATGGAAAGTGCTTCATACCACGTTGCTAAGAGTCATTAAGTCCCTGTTTGGTTTTCATAATAATCAGATTATTAGTAGATTCTAATGGTTTGAAACAGGAAATTTGTATTAAAATTTCAGACCAATAAATGAGTCCATTGCAAGATGCTGATAACCCGCTACCTTCAGTTACCAATTGTACCCTTCCCTCGACGAGCTTAGAGACATTTTTACCTCATCACACTAGTGCATTGTGAACGTGTCATTGAAATATTTTTTTCAACTTGATCTTTGAACAAGGACGAAATGGTCGTTGCACAAAACAACATGATTTGATATGACTTTTGCCTTATTCTATTTCATAATTTGCCTTTGACAAAATATAATTAATCGTAAAGGGCCTCATATATTTCTTACAAAAATCGACTTTTGGGGGGGAAAGGCTGGACTAGATAAGCGCTAATTTATTTAATTAACGTGTCTACTTTCCCAATTTCACACTAGACTATGTTGCTATAAGTCTTCGCCGGCATCCTATAAATCAAGCTCGTCAACATGCTCGGTTAATTAATAGTACTAGTAATGAGAATAGAGGAATTGGCTGCAGATCATCGTAAAAACCACGCTGCCATGCCTTCACAATATTACGATGAGGATGACCAACAATCGCAAGATTATGGTAGAAACATTATTCGACCACCATTTTTACCTTAATATTTTTTTCCTAATAATGTTTTCCTTTTCTTCCTGTCTTATGCATATAGGTCATTCAACGGCTCATATACTGGGATCGTATCTATTGCCAATGATAAACGCCTACCTTATAAATGTTTGGTAACTGAATTTTATCCATGTTTCTGGAATAGTGAATATCTGTGAGGGCATGTTATGGATGTTGCCGTTATTCTTTTTCTACCATTCCGATGCTGTTCTGAGTCTACGCCAAATCACAACGATCAGCACCATTTTCTATACCACTGTAAGTAAATGAATATAGCGTGTATGTTTCAATCACACGTTTCATGGAAGTCACAACTTTTATTAACTTCTCAACCACGCACTACGTCAACTTTTATCAATATGTGCTAAATCTTTGTCAAAAAACCCCTAAATAACAATTCTGTATAACAGTTCTATGTTGGAATAATCTTGAGTTCCCAAAATTTAGAAAACTTGTATTATATGCAGAGTATTGTATTCCTCTCCATGTCAACTCCACCAATCCTCTCGACATTCACTGGTACATGCGGTGGCTACCGACCAGAATGCATCGGTCTAACACAAAGGATTTTGTTCTTCACATCCTTGGTACTGTTTACGGTGGGGTCATCGGGAAATATTTTCATTGCGGTATTGCAGTATGAGCACTTATTTTCGATGATCCCGCTAGAATTTAGAAGCGACTTACAAGAGCGTCACAAGAATTCTTTATCAAAACAATTTGCCCATATTGGTGGAGCTTCAATATTATCTTTTATTAAACCATGGGCACTTAGATTTGGAATTCTAGCACTTTTATCTGCTATAGGTACTTGTTTATTCTTGGGACCTTGTTACCCCTTGATTGCATCAACTTTACCCGAGGAAAATATGCAGAAGGCAAGTCCACTAAACAATATGATTAGAGTATTCGTGGCCTCTGCTTTGAAGATATCACAAAAACTTCCGAACGATACTTCTCTTCTTTATGAGAAAAATGATGAGCCGGATGTTCAGTTATTGCCCCATACTCCCGGACTGAGGTTTTCAAAATCTCTTTTCTTCATTTCAAGCTTGTTTTAGGATCTATTTGACGGGACTTTTCAAAAGTCAAAAGCTTCTTTCGACCATGTTTGGATAATTTTTGAAAGTGCTTTGTCTAGATAGAAGAACTTATAGAGGAAGCTGGCCTAAGATAGCTTTCTCAGGAAGCTCTTCTACAATAAGTAAAAGCAGAAGTCCTGTCAAACGATCCCGAATCATATCAAGAAATTAAGAATGCATGATATGTATTTTTTTCTTTCTTCGGTCGTTACATAAATACATTGCTTAAATAACAGATTCTTAGACAAGGCAGCTATCCTATTGCCAAATAAAAGTAGAACAGAACAAGAGAATAATAAATGGAGTCTCTGTGCGGTTACACAAGTCGAAGAAACAAAAATTGCCATTCGGATGTTTCCTATGTGGATGACCTTCATAATATGTGGGCTGGTGACTTCCATCGGAAACAGCTACTTCCTCATACAAGCAAACAACTTGAATCCCAAGTTAGCATTTTTTAAACTACCTTTTCTGTTCCTTCCAATGCTACATAATATTGTGAAATCTCTACTGGAAAAAACAAACAAATATTTTACACCCCAACAAGGCATTGGTATGGCTATGATATGCTCAGTACTATGCTGTATAACTGCTGCCTTAGTCGAAGGTCGAAGGTTGTACATTGTTATAAGCCATGGTTTACTGGACAAGCCTGAAGAAAGGATTCCAATGAGTGTACTTTGGCTGGCTCCACAGTTTTTTCTCCTAGCTGGACTTGAATCATTTTTTGAACGAAGTGTTAAGCGTCTCTTTTCTGATAAATTTCCTCCATCAAGCAGAAAGTATCTCAATTATTTCACAGATAGAATATTCGGTCTAGGAATTATGGGTGGTGTTCTATCAGTTTACTTAGCAGGAAAGCTCAGTGAGAGAGAAGGAAAACCAAATTGGTTTCAGGACACTTTAAACAGGAGTCGTCTGGACAATTACTATTGGACTCTAGATGCATTAGGTGCTGCAAATTTTTTGCTGTACATTTTGGTGTTAATATGTTTTCAGAATCCCAATTCACAATATGAGGAAGCCGACTACAATGGAGAATTTCATCTACTTGATAGTTAATATGAGGTTTAGATGCTATTGTCGACATAACTGTCAAAGCCTTGACAGTATCTACCTGATGTATGCTTGTAATGATATATATTGTATCTGCAACTGGTTAAAGTTTTTATCTTGAATGCATTTTCTCTTCTTTTTTTTTTCTTTTCAGTGGAAACAGCATATAATGCTGAGAATATAATTATCTAGATTATCTCATGTTTTGGCTTTCATTTTTATTTTTTTAAGTAAATATGATGGCATTAGGAGACAATGCAGGAAACTTGACTAGGATCATAAAAACAGAACAAGAGTTAGGAGTATATGATGAGTTAAGTCCTTCCACAATATGAGAGATCAAGTCCTCATAAGTCACTGGTTTTCCCACGTCAGCTAATTGGTCTGCATGGACCTTTGCACCTTCAACAAATTCAGAACAACCCTTGCCTCCTTGGTGTAGATTATTCAGTTGACGGTTGATTTGATTCACAGTCAAGGACGAGGGAAAAGAGCCACATGGCTGCCATGATTGCCGAGCAAATTTTGAGACCATAAAACAAGGACAAAGACCATCTTTGAGATTATGGACTTCATTCACACCAGCGCGAATCAATTTTTCTGATTCTATATGGTAAACTCCGGATTAGAAGCAGGAGAAGGAGTCCCTGTAGCAGCTAGGAACTCTTCTAGGCATGGTTCTGTACCATCCACAAAACCCAGAAGGCCATGGATATCAAGGGCACCTTCGACTTGAGAGGACTAGTTAAATGAGATGATGGTCCTTCAAATCTCACCTAGACAATCCGAACAAGATTGTTTGGTGGAATGAAGTTGGCAACGGAAGACATTTTTGTTGGTAGGATCGAACGTAAGCCAAATCAGGTTATGATACCATGAAAGAAATGATGAGAAGGACTTGGTCAATATTGCGATCGAACAACTAAAGACTTCATAAAGATAATCCTATTGGGACCCTGCTATTCGTCCAAGGCCAAATGGGCCATGGACAAACAGGGGCGCCAAGTGTCATCATTAGTTCTGTTAATCTGCACGTTGGCATCCTTGTGAGAATCAAGAACTGAAATGGAAGGTTGCTAATCTAACAATTCGCTAATTTATTTAATCGTTGCTACATTATTTCTATTCTTTTTCAATGCAAACCAAACGGCGGTCATTCTCTCTCTTTCCTTCTTCAAATTTTAAGATTTTATATTATAAGATTTGTTGATAAAAGTTCATACAAGTGAGGAGAGTTTCTAATTATGCCTTTAACTTGGGTTTCATAATCACAATCTCACCCAACGACATGGACAAAATGACCAAATTGTAACAAATGCACAAACCGAAAATACAGATACAACTCGGAGAAATGTAAGGTAAACGGACACCATGACCATCAATATCTATCAACTTATCACTATCTTTCGCAAGTCTGTGGACATCATACCAGTTTTTCCATCTTCTGAAAGAACTCTCTCAGAATAATTTTTATGATGGGATGTGAAAGTGAAAAAACCAAGATACGACGAAAGCAAAAATCATGCAGGCGAGGAGAAAATTTAGAAAACGGTGACCATTTAAGCAACTTCGAGCTTCTATACTCGCGACTCTGGCAGCCAAGGCTGAATTTGCTACAGTTGAATTGCTTCCATTGGTTTGTTGTGCTGCCTCAATCTCATTCGGGCCAACCACATTCCGCGCAATCGAATTACAAATTTCGCAAGTCCTGAAAATGACAAGTGAGTAAGATATTATCTTTACATATTTGTCTACAATAATTAAAATTATGGTATCTGCATCATCGCTCGATCAACATAGTACAAAATGTTATTACCATACTCATTATCCCATAAATCAAATACTAGGGAAGCAAAATAATAATCACAATCATGTCTTGCTAACCTCAAAATAAACAAGAACAACAGAGGAAACATATCGGTAATTAATAGAGATGGTATTAGCAAGGGTTATATCAGATTATTTGAAAAGCCGAATTGCTCAATTTCACGGTGTCCATCTATGCATAAAAATGTCAAAACTCAAATGAAAATCCATGTGATATCAAGAAAATTTGGAGTACTCACTTGTTTCCTTTGATTTTGAACCAAGTCTCAGCACAATGCCTATGAACAGCAGCCAAATCATCCTTACAAGAACAACCCAATTCAATGGCAATACCAGTTTCTGGGCTACTACTCACCAAACTCAAATGACAAATCCTACAATCTTTCCCAACTTTCCCCAAATGCACCTCATTATCACCAATTTCTATGTCCATTGAAGAACAAACTGAAGAATCACCCACAGATGAATTTCTCCCTGATTCCAAATTTTCAGCTACCAAAATCTCTCCATGCCCAGAGCCACAGGCAAAGTTGTTATCATCATAGGAGCCATCACCATCAGCTGTGGAATAAAACTGAGAGTAACAAGAACCGTCTTCGACGTCCGAGAAACAGAGACTCCCAACCTCCTCATTGGCCCCTCTGCCCCCGGCGGAGCTCCGGTGGCCGCATTCTAAGTCTACACTAGATATTTGTGAACTAGCCATAGCAAAAGGAGTGCTGTAGAGCCTTCAAGACTGAATCTTTATAGTCCTTATGGGTTAAATTCAGCCTCTTTGTGCTGCATTAATTACTTCTGATTGTATAAATACAAGAACTAATCAGTTCATATAGGATTAGGTGATCCTTTCAACTCCCCACATGTACAGAAAATGTTGAATGCTTCAGTAAAGTGAAAAGGCTGATGGAGTGGGTTTCAGAAGGAAAAGAACAAGAATTTGCCGTAGAGACGCACAATATTTTCTGTGTGTATGTGTCAGAGTGGGCTGGACAGGAATAAGCCCTTTTTTGATACACATTTATAGGTGAATAATATATTTTAAATAATGATGCGACAAAAAATATGTGATTAAAAAAAAAAAAATTTGAATTTATGAATAATATTATTTTATTGAAGATTGTGTAGTTGAAATGAGTATTGAAAAATACATTTAAAAAAAAAAATTGTGGATCAAATATGGCCTAAATAAGGAAATTTTTGGAAATTTCAAGGCAACGTCGACGTAATTTTTTACGGTTTGACGACACCCTGCTGAAGATTAGCGGTAGAGAGACAAAGGTCAAGATTTTGATGAATTTAAAAATTTATAAATTCTAAATTTTTTTGTGAATTTAAATAAAGTTTCATAAAATTAATGAAAATTTCATTATTAATGGTGAAATTTTAAAATAGTTTATTATATATATAGTTTTAAACTCGAAATACATTCAAATCTTTTAAAATTCATCTGCTAATTAAATTCTCATAAATCTATAAATTATTAAAGATATTTAAATTTTAAAAAATCTCATTAAATTTATTAAAATATCAATTGGGGACATTTATGGGATGTTCTCTTCGTGTTTCGATTTTTAGTTTTGAGTTTTGAATTCATTTTGAGTTTTATATTTTGAATGTCCATTTTGAGATTGTTGAAAATACATTCTTTTTATCATTTTGAAATTATTTTCAAAAATAAAAAAAAAATGAAATTTTGACTTGGTTTTAACCGAAAACAGCCAAAATGACCTTTTGACGTTTTCAGTTTTCTTTGTAAATTTTAAACTCATTTTTGAAAAATATTTTCTAAAAATAGATAAGTAAACGTGTTTTCTGTATTTTCGAAAACTGAAAACTGAAAATGGTCTGAAAACAATAAAGAGAACAGACCCTTAAATTTTAAAATGTGTTAAATTGTGGGACATCTGAACATTTGAATTTAGAAGAATTTTTAAAATTCATCAAAATTTAAGTTCAGGACACCTCGTAAAGTGATACAAACTATACGGAATTATAACTAGTAAATATTCTCTCTATTCGATAAAGATTGACCTGCTGGCCATTTTCATATGCCCCAAATTATATGTCAATTTTCTTGTTAATTGTATAATTGATTACTTAATATGCTCATATTTAATGTGTATTGTTATGAACAAATATGAATTATTTATAATTAAATTATTATTTAATGTAAGGATATATTAGAAAAAATGAAAGTAAAATTTATTGTTCAAACTATATTAATTACATTTTCTTAAATTGTTTGGAAATAAAAACAAACCTATTTTTGGGGATGGAGTAACTTCTAACTATTAAGAAAGTATTTAAGGATTTTCCAAATATATTTATTTGGATATCTAAAAAAACAAATGATTTTTGTTACCAAAAATAATTGCATATTAATTTCTTGCACATGGTAAAACTTTTAATATTATTTATTTTGTATATCATCACAAGAATGATCAATTCGATTTCTTTTTAGGTAAGAAATTCTCTATAATCCTTTGTTAATATTACAGTTTCACACAGTAGAGAGAGCTCGACAACCCCAACTTATATATGGCGTGAAGACCGGATTAATAGTCAATTCTTTCTCATATTAGAATATAAATTAAGACATTGAATATCAGAGTTGACTCAATTATTCAAAAAGTAGGGTGGTCATCTAAGGCTCCAAATTAAATGAAATTTCTCAAATAAATAAATAAATAAGTGATCATAAAATGATTAAAATAAATAATATGATACTTCGATTGCTAATAACCATTGAAACATTTATTTTTTCAATTTTTACTTTTTTATTTAATAATAATAAGAAGAAGAAGATGGAAAGAAAGAAAGAAGAAACTCTAAAATAATGACAAAATATTAAATAAATAAAAGTGAAGAAATAATAAATGCTTTGTCTGCAGCGATCAACTATAGAAGTAGTGTCGGTAATTGCTAACAATTTCACGGGGCAATATTGTCATCGCTAATCACTATGAACATGTATGAGTCATCACTAATCACTAATGAATGTGTATTGGTCATCGCTAACACTTCATAAACAAATAATGATACTTCTTTACGAATCTTGGATTACTAATTGGTCAAATAAAAATCTTTATAGTATAATTACAACTTTTGAAAAAAAAAAAATCTCCAGTTACCATGGAGACATATTAGGGCAAAGAAGAAATTCATAAGCATTACGGCCGAATTGGAAAAAAAATGATTGTTGTTGCGCGAGTAAAGCTAAAGGATTATAGAAATTTATAAGTATCACAGCCGAATTGAAAAAAAAAAATGTTGTAATCACTTGATTGCGGCAATGAGATTATTTTTAGAAATCAAGTAGAATAAAACTCCTCATAGTATAATTACGATGTTGAAAATAAAATAATATCCCTTTTTTTTTTTTTTTTTAAAGAAATAAAATATGCCATCTGAGATATATGAACTTTGGCCTAACTCCATTCTTGTGAGGATACCACTGGCACTCCCTTAACAAGAATTCTTAAAAAAAGAGGTCATTTTCCCCCTTCTATGCGTCTCCTAGC
>CAIGRN010124552.1:0-14335 GCA_903798345.1 Fraxinus anomala | reverse complement strand
AAATGATTTCTTGGTCTTCAGTTAAATTCTATAGCTGTCTTCTACTGGGAGTGAACTTTCAGGATTTAGATAGATGTGTTTTTTAACTCAAACACTATTTTGGTAGCATGTGGACACTTGGGATGACGTCAGTTGGCATTCCTGCTTTCTTGGTTTGCTGTACGTTTCTCCATTTATTGCTACCTGAAGTAGGTTATTTAGCATCAGTCATTTGCTAATAAATCGATCTTGTTTGTTGTGAGGGAATATAGACATTGATCGTGAGGGAATGTAAAAAATTATTGAAACATATTTAGCCCTTGTTTTACACCCTTTTTTTTTTTCATTCTCATTCTCATTTTTATTCTCTTTCTTCATTTCAACCACACATTTTATTAATAAAATAATATTACACATAAACCAAAAAATTCTCCTTACTTTTTAACCATACATTCTTCCATCAATCACTATTCTAAATCAAATTCTTCCCCCAAAATGGGTGTCAAACAAGGGCTAAAGTAAAAACTGTTTTTAGATCTGGAGTATGAAAATGAGCTTCTTCTTTCATCTATAATTGTAGCTTCTTGGCCGGAGTAATGGATTTCAAGTGGCGTCAACACATCGTCCATGTACTAAGGGTCTTTGGCTGTGGAGTGCACCACTCAGGAGAACAGCTCTTGATGGAACAGAATACAGTCTTTTACTCTTAGACACAGAAGGAATTGATGCTTATGACCAAACGGTTAGATTCCTACCTTCTACATTGATGCTTATTTAAAAATTGCCCTTGTGCACTTTTTTCTTCATATCTCATACACAGGTTTATATTCTTGTTACTCATGTATTGTTTATATATCAGATCACTTCTGATTATTTCTACTCCTGTTTCTTCTTTGGGCTGTATTTTGCATCTATACACTTTACATCCACATTTGAACAGGAAATGTTTAGCATTGTTCTTGATTATTGAATTACTACGAATTACAGTTACAATCTAGTATATTTGGACTGCATTGCCATATTTACATATCTCGTCTTGTGCTTTTTGTACCCTAATTTCTTTTTTCCCTTTTATTCCATTCTGTATTTTAACAGGGAACATATAGCATGCAAATTTTCTCTTTGGCAGTCCTCTTATCTAGCATGTTCATCTACAACCAGGTATGGAAGATTTTGTATGAAGCCTTTGTTTATTTCTCTAGGAGTCTGGATATATTTTAAGCTGTTTACCTTTATAGTCCAAGACCATTTCTTTCTTTGTTTTTTCAATCACTATTGAAAGGGTTACTAATTCTTTAATTCCTTAATTCAGATGGGTGGTATTGATGAGGCTGCACTGGATCGCCTCTCTCTTGTAACTGAAATGACTAAGCACATTCGTGTCAGAGCCTCTGGGGGAAGGAGTACAGCTTCAGAACTTGGGCAATTCTCTCCCATTTTTGTGTGGCTTCTAAGGGTAATAAAAAAATGACACCGTCCTCTATTTGTTTCCCCTTCCTAACTGGATATTGTTCTGTTTTCTTGTCTGTTAGGATCTCAATCAACTAGCAGTTGGTCTTCATGAGCATATCCTAATATTTGAATATGTACCCGCAGGATTTTTATTTGGACTTGGTTGAAGATAATCGCAAGATCACCCCGCGTGACTACCTTGAGCTTGCTCTGAGGCCAATTCAAGGTGGCGGAAAGGATGTAGCTTCCAAGAATGAGGTTTTGCTTATTCCATTTTCGATTTGATCTGCATGGATATTGTGTGATAATCAATTACTCCTTTCAAATGGTACATGATACAGTTGGATAATTTTATATAGCCTGTCAATAGCCCAATGCTGCATCTTTCATTTCTTCAACATATGGAAGTTCAATGGTTTTTGTGATTTCTTAACTTCTGATAAAATATTGACTAGATTCGAGAGTCCATTCGAGCTCTTTTCCCAGATAGAGAGTGCTTCCCACTAGTTCGGCCTCTGAGCAATGAGAACGATCTCCAGCGACTCGATCAGATTCCGGTAAGTAGTTCCTGGCTGTGATGTCTCAAGATTTGATTAATAAGTTAACTATTATTTTGGTTTAAGGATGGTATCTTCTTTACTTAGTGCTTGTGTGGGAGAGATTTTTTTAAAAGTGATTTGTTTAAAGAGTGTATTGTTCAAAAGTAGTGAAAAGTTATGGGAAAACGTGATTTTTTTTTTTTGGTTGAAATGAGTGTGGAGAAAAGATATTTTCAAAAATAACTCCCACACAAGGGCTTACTCTTTTTGTGAGGGTTTCTAATTCATCTTTTATATGCAGTTGGACAAATTAAGGCCCGAGTTTAGATCTGGTTTAGATGCTTTAACAAGATTTGTTTTTGAGAGGACAAGACCCAAGCAAGTAGGGTCAACAGTGATGACGGGACCCATTTTTGCCCGTATTATTCAATCATTCCTAGATGCCATTAATAATGGTGCAGTGCCCTCAATAACCTCTTCCTGGCAGGTATATATTTTCTTCTCTCCTTCCACTTTTAAAGCTGAATGTCTTTTTTTGGTTAAAGTATTTGTATTGTTTTGGCTAACACTGATGGTGGTTTCACTTTATAATCACGCCTCACATTTGGCATCCCTATAGTAGTACGGAATGGATACTGTTATGCTACTACATAGTTGCCCCACAGTTCATTATTTATATTATACATGTATACTGGTCTAAGTAGTCACTGTCATGGTTTTTTTAAATGCTTCTTAAATGCAATGAAAAACTTGTAAAATTATGAGCAGAATTAATGTTTTGCTTGTAAAGTAATGATTAAAATTAAATATCTAAAAAAACTTATTCATATGAAATATTTTAGGTTTGATTGTTTGAGAATATGTGATTTCATTTAAATTCATATAATTTTGATACTACCCATGCCCTCTCGTCATCCTCTAAATGCAATAATTTCTGGAGTTTTAACGAATATGTTTTTGAACTTTGAGTCATGGTTTTCTTTAACCTTTATCACGGTTGAAATTCCGGAAACAACATGTTCCTTAATGGCATAAGGTGTTTACACAATCAATGTCTTGAAGGATCTCTTTAGAACAACCTAAGTTCATTTTTTTTCTTACGAGTAAGACACCAGATAGTTAAGAGCCACTTATTTAGTTAAATATTTCTGAATTTCTTCAAGACAGAAAGTGCATTTTTTCACGGATCTCTTCTTCTAGATTTATTTCTTTGTGACAGACTGTGGTATTGTATATGGTTTTATTCTCGTTATATTCTTTTCTGTTGAGTTAATTAGTTATTAGTTATAATTGGCTTAAAGTTAACTCTTGCAGGAAATATATCCCAGTTGCTCCAAATGAATATTGGCACTGTAGCAGTTATTTTTGTACTCTTAATTTTACGTTTTTGTTGTTGTCTTCTTTAGAGTGTTGAAGAAGCTGAGTGTCAGAGAGCATATGAATTTGCCACTGAAGTCTACATGTCTGCATTTGACCGTTCCAAGCCTCCAGAGGAAGTAAGTTTTTCATTTTTCCGTAGCTTTTACATTATGATTTATTTCCTAATTTTTGAAGTCTTATAGGCTGCACTAAGAGAGGCACATGAAAATGGGGTTCAGAGGTCGGTGGCTACATTTAATGCTACTGCTGTAGGGACTGGTTCAATTAGGCAAAAGTATGAACAGCGTTTCCAGCATTTCTTAAAGAAGGCATTTGAGGTAAACATTTTCTTCCATCTTTTCCCATATTGTTGTCAAACATGGCATATATCATCTGAACAAGCATTAGTGGCACAACTATTTCTATTGATAATCAAGTTCTACTTCTACTTCTTTTCTCTTTTTTGTATTCCTTTTTCCCACCAAAGCAAGTGGGTCTGTAGTGACTATTAATACCTGGTGATGGGTTTGAATGGTGGAAATAAAAGAGAATTTTTGAGGGAAAAAAAAAAAAACTGTTTCTCCACACTGGCTGCAAGCCTTGAGCATCACTGTTGTTCATGGTATTACCACTTCAAGTGTTTCAGTAATGCCAACTTCAGAGTAAATTTCTGCCACTTGACATTTTGATAGGCCACCAGTGTGTTTCACCTATGCCAGGCGCAGGGGTAATTCCGGGAAAGCTGATGCGTAAGGAATAATTAGAGAAATGGAGGGGCTTAATATGCAATTCTGTTAGGAATAAAGTTTTGTTATTCTGTTAGGAGTTTTGGGTTTTCTGTTTAGCTCAGAAGGTAGGGGGAATATTAGGGGGAGTGGGTTTGAGGAGGAGGGTGTGGAAAAATCTAGTTTGTACTGAGCTTGCTTATTTTGGAGAGTTCCCGAGCCTCTCGAATGCTTGGATATTTTGAAGTAATCAAATATTAAATACAAGTTCCTCATTTCAATTTTCTGTTTGGATCTTTGTTGCTCGAATCTATTTCTTCTCAATTCAGTGTGTATCACATTTATTCAAGAAAAGGTGTTCGGTCCATGATCTATAGTACCTTGTACTTATAATGAGGTTTATTTGGGATGTCTGGTTTAGATCTAAATAAGGCTTACTTTAATCTTAAACGTTACTGGTTAATGGAAGATCATCCATAGGTGACATAAATTTGCATTGTAGAAAACATTTAGCCTCCATTTGGCTGCCAATTTATAAATAGTTTATAAATTCAGTTAAAGTCAAATATTAATTTAAACCACACACTTGTAACTACTACCAATTTATTATCCACACATTTTACAGGATCCACTAATATTTCTCTTTATAAATGATCCAAACAGAGGCTTAATGATCTTGGCCTGTGAAGTAATAGTTCAAACGCATGGCTCTTGGATTCTCACATTGTAATAAGACAATTGTGTTTAAAGCCCCATAGGAGTTGCAGTACTTCAAATTTGAATTATTGTCTGCCTGGTGCAATTATTGATTTGGATTGGGTTTGATTGTAGGATATCAAGAAGGATGCTTTCAGAGAGGCTTATCTGCAATGTTCCAACACTATACTGAACATGGAAAAGGACCTGAGATCAGCATGTCACGCGCCTGGTACAAAAATAGATGGTGTTTTCAAGGTAATCCTTCATTTCGGGAAGTTGCTTCTTTTGTGAGATGTCATTCTCTCTTTCAATTTGTGTATAGATAAGTTGTAAGAGACAACAGTTTAAGAGTAAGCCTGTGTTTGGTTCGTGTAGATAAATAAACACTCAAGCGTACTACTTATCCACCGGTCCTTTCCATCTATTTATAATTTAAGCTGTTTATAAACACTTCCCCGGACATGTTTTTTAAGTAAATGCACTGGAAAGTAACATCTCTACTGTTCTTTAAGGTTCTTGATGAGCTTTTGTCGAAATATGAAGCTACTTGTCATGGACCTGAAAAGTGGCGAAAAGTAGTCTCATTTTTACAACAAAGGTCTGCATCATCTTATTTACTTTATATGGATTTGTACCTGTGGCTGTATTTAATAATATCACACTCTCCAGCTTGGAAGGTCCACTTCTTGACCTCATCAAGAAGCAAATAGATCAGATTGGAACAGAAAAGAGTTCTCTGGCTTTAAAATGCCGTTCAATTGAAGACAAAATGATTTTGCTTAACAAACAACTGGAAGCAAGCGAGAAGTACAAGTCTGAATATTTGAATCGTTATGAAGATGCTATCAAGGACAAGAAGAAGCTTGCAGATGATTATATGAGTCGCATATCCAATTTGCAGAGCAAATGTAGTTCTTTGGAAGAAAGATGCTCAAGCTTATCAAAGACAATTGATACAGCAAGGCAAGAATCTCTGGATTGGAAAAGGAAATTTGAGCAGGTTTCATCAAAGCATAAGGCTAAGGAAGAGCAGGCCAGTGCGGAAATAACAATGCTCAGGTCCAAGAGTTCTGCTGCTGAAGCAAGGTTAGCTGCAGCTAAGGAGAAAGCTAACTCCGCTCAGGAGGAGGCAGAGGAGTGGAAACGGAAATATGATGTTGCTGTTAGAGAAGCTAAAAATGCTCTCGAGAAGGCTGCACATGTTCAAGACCGTGCAAACAATCAAGCACAAGTAAGAGAATCTGCTCTAAGGGCTGAATTCTCCAGTGCTCTTGCGGAAAAGGTGAAATCTCTCTCTCTCTCCCTCTCTCTCTGCGGGTGGGTGCAGGTGGTGGTACACAAATTTACCCCTTTGAGGAGGTGGAGATCATGTTTATTTACTTTCTAGTGTGGAATGGCAGGAGAAGGAAATAAAGGATAAGACATCTAATATTGAGCGAGCCGAGCAGCGTTTGACCACTTTGAGTTTGGAGTTGAAGGTGAGATTATGACAACTCTATTCTCCGTGGTGTGTTTATTATGCATTGCATATAATTCTTGTCGAACCAGATGAATATGTTCCTTAGGTTTGTTCTCAGGGTCCCCAATTGGTTCCAGTTCTGTAGATTTGAACAATAGTTCTTTTCATCAAGTTTCATGTTATAATTACAATTATTGCTGACTTAATTATTAAAATCGTTTGAAACAAGGACTATTCTAGGCTCCAGGTTTGCACTTATTTCTGGAAAAGTTGCTCCCCACCCTACCCCTGCTCCAAACAGACTCAAAACACCTGCATCCAACACCAGCCCTTGTGTCCAGCGGGTTGCATGCCATTATTTGTACCCATATTCATCCTGGCACTGACTCCACCCCCTCCATCCCCCCAAGAGGGACGTTAAATTAAACATGGTTTTTTGGAATCCTGTTCAGTTAATAGTAGGCTGGCTTCTAAAAGAAATTTTGGCTAATTATATCTGAGATGGTATGAAGCTACATACAAGTAATATGCTGTTGGTTCTTTCAGAATTACGTCGATTTAAATGTAATAAGGATTGGCTGGTATTGTGTAATCTGGGGTACGCGTATTTAGAGTGGATTATTTTGTTTATGATAATTTGTATTGGTCCACCGCTTCCTGTGCCTTCTGCAGGCTGCTGAGTCGAAGATAATGAACTATGATCTAGAAATATCAGCCTTAAAGCTCCAAATCAAGGAGTTGGGCCAGAAGTTAGAGTGTGCAAATGCTTCTGCACAATCATATGAAAGAGAATCTAGGATGCTGGAACAGGAAAAGATTCACTTGGAGCAGAAGTACCAAGCCGAGTTTAATAGATTTGAGGAAGTCCTGGACAGGTCTAAAGCAGCTGAAAGGGAGGCTAAAAGATCAACTGAGATGGCTGATAAAGCGAGAGTGGAAGCAGTCACTGCCCAGAAGGAGAAGAGTGAGATTCAACGAATAGCAATGGAAAGATTGGCACAAATTGAGAGGGCTGAGAGGCAACTTGAAAGTTTGGAGAGGCAAAAGTCCGACTTAGCTGATGAAGTAGATAGATATCGAGCTGCCGAAATGGATGCTTTGTCTAGAGTTGCGACGCTGGAGGCCAAAGTTGCAGAACGTGAAAAAGATATTGACTCGGTTTTGGAATCAAACAATCACCAGAGGAAGAATACAGTTCAGGTACTTGAACGTCTGCTGGAGAGTGAGCGTGCTGCACATGCAGAAGCAAACAACAGGGCAGAGGCCTTGTCTGTTCAGTTGCAAGTTACGCAAGGAAAGCTCGATGAACTTTCACAAGAACTAACTGCTCTTAGATTCAACGAAAAAACATTGGATAGCAAACGAAGAACCGCTTCCCATAGCAAACGTGGTAGGACAGATGACTATGAATTGGGCTTCGACTCAGTTCAGGATACAGGAGAAAATGACAGATTAGCCAGAGGAAATAAGAGGTCGAAAAGTACAACTAGCCCTCTGAAGTTTTCCAGTCCGGAAGATGGTGGTTCTGTATTCAGAGGTGATGAACAAACCGATAGCCAACAAACCAATGCGGAGGACTATACTAAGTTTACAGTACAGAAACTAAAGCAGGAGCTCACCAAACACAATTTTGGTGCTGAGCTTCTTCAATTGAAGAATCCCAATAAAAAGGACATTCTAGCTCTCTATGAGAAGTGTGTCCTGCAGAAGTCCTAATTTGGACCATTGATTAGTGTATAATGGGTAAAAAGTTGTTTAGTGTAGGTTGTACGCTTCTGTTTTAGTGCAGAGTTTGGATAATGGCTTGGTTTATTACTTCTTTTGAGTTTGCTTAACATATTTTTATTACGTAAAATACTGTTTGTGGGCTTGTGTGATTTTTGTTTAAGTTACACTGAGGCAGGTTGATGGAACTTGTATTTGACGAATGCAAAAGATGAAAATTGTTGCTTGTCAGTGACGTGACCGGTGGATATTGATCTACGATTTATGCACTGTGACTTGTTAACATTTGTCTGTGACCAGTTAATTTTGATACGTGACCTGTTAACATTGATCTACGACTCATACAATATGGTGTGACCTGTAAATTGTCTATTTGATCTATGATGAATATTAATATGTAATTGTGAATAAATTGTGATTCATGATCGCCACAGCACACCTAGCTATGCCATGCTATGATTCTTGATTTGAGTGCTGCGCAGAGTCGCGATTTGGCTCCATTTTTGGGTTTATGCCTCCATGCCACGGTCATACTATAGGCGCAAAACAATATCAGTTCTAGCCGGAGCGTCGATGACAGAGGACAGATTAGTAGAAGAGTGGGGAGAGATGGAATGAAAACAGATAAATAGAAGAGTGGAGAGAGAGATAAATGAAATGGTTTGGAGTGGGGGTGAGGTTGTGGGTGGCGTGGGGTGGGGTGGAGTGGAGAGGGTAGGTATATTAATATAATTTTACAATATTATAATTAAATTAAAAAATTGATTTATCACCTGTGAATAATTAAACCTCAGTCCGCACAGTGATCTTTAAAACGCGTAATTTCCACTTTGAAAATTGAAATTCAATTGTCCAATTCCATGGCCCATCAGATTCATATTTATTACAACTTAGAATTCCGTTGGGAATTAATGGAGTTAACGTTCGTCAATATCCGAATTCATTAATAAGGATTACCAAATTAATGGGTCTGAGTCCTAGTACATTAAATTCTCACGTGATTTTTCAAATAAAAACATATCTAGGTCATAATTTTATGTAATAATTATTGAGAAAAATAGAGAACAATGATTTGTCTTTAATATATTTAATAATAATCAATATTGATACGTCACCAAATTATCGACAAGCTCGACCACCCCAAACTTGGTGGGCTCCAATTATGCACGTTCCAAGCTCGGGCCTCGTGATGAGGTCGAGCTCACCTTATCTCACATATGTTAGGAAAATTAATCATATCTTGACTATAACTCTCCACCTTTCCTATTTAAATATATTTCCTAACCTACTACAGATCTGACTTTGACCCAAACTGCAATTCTAACATAACACAAACATCTTGTATAACTATAGAAAGTTGAATCCTTTTAGGACTCCATCTTCAACATCTATAAATACATGACCCAACCTCATTATTCAGGTACGTTTTACATAATATTCAAGAATACAATCTTTTATACAATTTTGATTCCTGACTTAAGCATCTGAGGGGGTAACGAGGACACACATCGACGTCTTTGTTTTAGGTATTAAAGAATCAGACCATGCGGAGTTTAACCATCCAATTCGAAATCATTCAGGTGCGAGTTTTTGGTAGCATCATTGTCGTCGTCTGTTGGAAACGCTACCAGAAGCCATTGTTAACACATGTTTAGGACATCTTTCAGCAAGCTCATCCGCTCCCAACCAGCCCCCTACCGCAAGATGTGAGACGTTTAAGATGTCTCTGTCGAAAACCCCTCCCAAGTCAATAACCAACCTACTTACCCGGGCTGAGAAATATATTAAGGAGACCATGTTTCCAACAAGAGATGCCCCGCCATTAAAGAAGCCTGATCTAAAGAGGCTACATGAGTCTAACTAGTGTCCAGATCCTTTCCGAAGTAAGCCAAGGCAAGACCCCTCTCCAACACCTTTTACTCGCTTGAACACCACCAGGTCTAACATTTTGATGGAAATCAAAGACTTTAAAGAGTTGAAGTGGCCTCTGAGACTACGGGCTCCTCCCGAAGCCCGTGACAAAAGCAAGTACTCTGACTTTCATCTAGATCATGGACATAAAACCGAAGGATGCTTCGTCCTGAAGCGGGAGATTGATGCACTCATCAAGAGAGGTTTCCTGGGCACTTACGTTAGTCATGACAAGCACTAGCGGAACAGCCAGAATAAAGGAAAGGCTCCTGAAGATATGGGAGATAAGCAACCAACTGCGGGCACTATTAACATCATTGTTGGAGGAACGGCCTTATGCAGGACTCCAACAGTGGGCGTAAGCAGTACGCCTGGCAATACCCCTCGATCTCAAGAATGGATCTCGATGAGGTTGAAGACATCACCTTTGGATCAAAAGACTTAGAGGGCGTGTCTTTTCCTCATGACAACACCTTGGTTATATCAGCGATCATTGCTAATTTTGAGGTAAGGAGAATTCTGGTGTAGGGCGTGTATTTTCCTTATGACGACGCCTTAGTTATATCAGCGAGCATTGCTAACTTTGAGGCAAGGAGAATTCTGGTGGATAATGGAAGCCCAGCTAACGTATTGTCACATGAGGCTTTCGTTCAGATGGGTATTTCAACTGAGCAGCTCAAGTCGGTCAAAACCCTCCCTTCAAAGGTTCGGAGGCGGTGTCGTTATTCTGGAAGGCATTGTTGGGTCACCTCTCACTTCAGGATCAAAAGGGAGGCAGGTAACGCAGATCACAACTTTTCAAGTAGTTCGTGCTCCTATGGCCTATAACGCCATACTTGGAATGCCTTTGTTGAACATGTTCAAGGCAATTGTTTCAACTTTTCACCTAGCAGTGAAATTTCCTACTAGTAATGGGGTCCGGGTGGTTCGAGGAAGCTAGACAGTAGCTAGATGTGCTATGTTACAAGCATTCGGGAGATCAAGACTGACGTCATGCAACTTTTCGAGGTCGAGCTAGACCTCAAGCACCGTGGAAGGCTTGCCCCAGTAGAAGAGATGGATGAGGTCGAGTTTGAGCCTGGTAGGAAAGTTACCATTGGTCGAGATCTTGATGCTACAACCATGGCCCAACTTATCAGTTGTCTATCTCGTAATATCGATGTATTCACTTGGAATGTCGAGGATATGTCTGGAATTAACCCTGAAGTTGTTGTATATAGACTCAATATAAACCCAGATGCAAGATCGGTGAAGCAAAGGAGAAGGCAGTTTGCGCCGGAGCAACGAGAAGTCATACGAGAGGAAATTGATAAGCTCATCAATGTGAAATTTATTCGAGAAGTCCAGTATCCTGATTGGCTCGCCAAAGTTGTTCTTGTCAAGAAAACTAATAGGAAGTGGCGAGTTTGCATCGACTTCACAGATCTAAACAAAGCATGCCATAAGGATAGTTATCCCATGCCTCGAATGGATAATCTTGTGGACAGCACCTCAAGTCATAAATTATCAGTTTTCTGGATGCATTCTCGGGATATCACCAAATTCTTATGTCAGAAGAGGATCAGGAGAAGACCTCATTTATAGTTGAGTCAGCCATTTACTGCTACACGGTCATCTCATTCGAGTTGAAGAATAGAGGAGCTACATATCAAAGACTTATCAATAAGGTCTTTGCCAACTTCATAGGAAAGAGCATCGAGGCATACGTAGATGACAAGATCGTCAAGAGCAAGCAAGTAGATTGTCATAACTCGGACCTTGAAGAGGTCTTCGCTACACTACGGAGGTACAAGATGAAGCTAAATCCTACGAAATGCGCATTTGGAGTGGCTTTCGGCAAGTTCTTAAGATTCATGATCACACATAGAGGAATGGAGGCCAATCATGACAAGATCTAAGCCTTGATATCTATGGAACCCCCGAGTTGTAAAAGGACATACAGAAGTTAACAAGTCGGGTTGCAACCTTGAATAGGTTTGTATCCCAGCAGCAGACAGGTGCTTCCCCTTTTTCAAAGTCTTAAGGGGTAACTAGAGCTTCAATTGTAATGATGAATGTAACTTGGCCTTTCAAGAGCTGAAGCAGATGTTGGTAACACCCCTAGTCCTCAGGGCCAGAACCTAGCGATACATTGTTGTTATACCTGGCCGTTTCCGAGAACATGGTGAGTGGGGTGTTGGTGAAGGAAGTTGGAAAGGTCCAGCGACCTATTTACTATGTGAGTAAAGTACTTCTCGATGCAAAAACTCGGTACACATTGGCTAAACAACTTGCACTTGCCCTGGTTATAGCTGCCAGGAAACTACGTCAATATTTTCAATCTCATCCAATTGTTGTACTCACTGATCAACCAATTAGACACATACTTCAGAAACTGGAAGTCTCAGGAAGACTACTGAAATGGGCGATTGAGCTGGGTGAGTTTGATATAGAGTTCAAGTCAAGGCGCCCGCAATTAAGGCGTAGACCTTAGCTGACTTCATTATAGAGCTTACCCCTAGGCATCGGGGGCCACATGAGAATAACCCGAGCAAGACCTTGGAAATTTCGAAAATCGTAGTAGATGGAGCATCGAATAGTTCAGGATCGGGGGTCGGAGTTATCATCACTAACCCGAACAAGACTACCGAGATCCAATGCGCACTTAGGTTCAAATTTGAAGCCTCCAACAATGAAGCAGAGTATGAAGCTATCATTCTAGCTCTAGAGTTGGCATACAACCTTGAGCTTGAGAACATCAAGGTTTTCAGCGATTCACGACTTATGGTTGGCCAAGTCGAGGGTGCTTTTGAGAGGAAAGACGAGAAAATGAGCTTGTACTATTTGAAGGTACATCAGGGGCGATTTAAAAGCTATGAGATCATTAAAATTGCTAGAGCTGACAATGCGAAGGCCGACGCAATTTCTAGACTGATGTTCATGGGGATAGATTGACTGGACAGAATGGTACATATCAAGATTGAGACCGAGCCTAGCATAAATCAGAAGCCGAGCTTCATGGACATTAATTATGAGCCTTCTTGGATGGATCCAATAGTGGAGAATTTGAATAATGCGAACCTACCATCTGACCCCCGGGAAGCAAGAAACATTAAGACTAGAGCATCAATGTATTGCATTATTGGAGGAGCCTTATTTCACAAGAGTTTTACGCTACCCTACCTCAGATATCTTAAACCCTCTGAGTCCTTCCAAACCCTAGCGGAGTTTCACAAAGGTATATGTGGGAATTATTAAGAAGCTCGCGCACTTGCCTACATGCATAAGATATGGGTATTATTAGCCTAACGTGAAGAAGGATGCATCGAACTATGTAAGGAGATGTGACAAGTGCCAAAGGTTTGACAATATTATACATACTCACGCTGAAGAGCTAACTTCCATCCCATATGCTGCCCATTTCGAGCAATGGGGAGTGGACATCCTTGGACATTTTCCTTTGGCAAGAGGTCAACTGAAAATTGTTACTGTAGCGGTAGAGCACTTCACTAAATGGGTAGAAGCTAAGCCCTTAGCAATCATCTTAGAACCCAAACTCGGATCATTCGTGTGGAAGTCTGTTGTGTGTAGGTTTAGGATAACGAAGGTGTTGATAACGGACAATTGAAGACAATTTGATAATTTGCAATTCAGAAACTTTTGTGCCAACCTTGGGATTGACCATCGCCTGACTTCAGTCTCACATCCATAGAGTAACGGTCTCATGAAAGTAACTAACCGGATCATATTGCAAGACCTTCAAACAAGGATCGGGGATGCCAAGTGAAGTTGGCCTGAAGAACTGCCCACCATTCTTTGGACATACAGGACTTCTCATAAGATAGCAACTGGTGAGACCTTTTTCATGCTAACTTTTGGCGTGGAGGTCGTGATACCGATTGAGATTGGCCTCCCAACACAGAGGATGATTGAGCCCCACGTTTAGGGACAAACTACTAAACACCTTGATCTGCTTGAGGAAGTACGAAAATAAGCCTTGCTAAGGGCCGTAAGTTATCAAAACAAAACGGCAAGGCACTTCAATAACAAGGTCAAGACAAGAAAGTTCATAGTTGGTGATTTGGTCCTTAGGAGAGCAGCAACTGCTCGACATCCTCCAGGGAAACTAGGACCGGTCTGGGAAGGGCCTTTCAAAATTATACGAAAATTGAGAGGTCGTGCGTAAAGCTTGAAGGATACTTCAGGAAGACCACTCTTAAGGCCATTGAACGCTGAAAACTTGAAAATTTATTACAAGTAGATGGTCGCGCGACCAGGTACCCATGTTGTTTAGTTTTCTATTTCATACTTAGAAAGTTTTTCTTTCTTTTCATTTTTATTTTTGGTTCTAGTACGGGCTTGCATGCCCTTAAACAATTTATTTTTCAGTTATGGCCTATGTGCTTTGTACTTTTTCGTTATTTAAAATTTGTTTCGATAGTAAGAGCTTGTCCCAAAATCATTAAATTAGCGTAAGTTCGTACTCCGCGCATGCAGCTAACACATTA
>CAIGRN010124549.1:10967-24683 GCA_903798345.1 Fraxinus anomala | reverse complement strand
AATTCATATAAACCATTCAAACATCTCAAACGTGTTTTTGATGTCAAAGATGTAAAACTAAAATTTAAGAATCATATTACATAGTTCATTTAACCCTAGTACAAAATTAACCTAGCCAGCATGGTGGAAAGAAGAAATTCAGTAAAATAAATAAAGAACGATATCACCAATTCAATTCTTGAGTTTAATTCTCTCAAAACCCTCATCCCACGTTCTGGATGGCTCTAGGGTTTAAATACGCGGCCATGATATTGTTTTCATAAGTCATTCAATCGAATAAGGAAATCATAAATTCGCATCAATATTCCAACTATGCGACCACATAGTGTACTACTATGCGACTGCATAGAAGAACTGAAATGGCCTCTGGAATTCCCTGAATTGACCTATGCGACTGCATGGCTTTTTGTGTTATGCGACCGCATAATTTTAACAACTTCCATTTTCTTGCATTTTGGTCCTCGAACTCAATTTTGCCAATCTCGACCTCTTTTCCCCCTTCTTCTTCTTCCAATGTTTTATTCCAATGCTCCATTGGTCCTCGAAATCTTCACGTCTCCAATTCCTCTTCCGGGTCATCTTTCGATTATTTTTTATCCCTGAACTTTGGTTTTAGTTATTTTTTCACTTGTTTTTCATATTTTCCGCCACATTCATCACATTGTCCTGCAAAACACAAATTATATAGAATTAAACTATATTCCAACATATTTATCAACAATTGTCCATGTTTGTAGTTCGAAATAAGTGTGTAAAACGCACTTATCACCCAACATTATTTATGATGAGGTTCAAACCATCCTTAGCATGGACCTAAATAAGTGAAGGAAGATGTTCAACAACAAACGTAGCCTAATTCCCAATCAATTTGTGGTTAACAACATTAGTTCTTTTTTCCTATTTCATTCTATCCAACATAACATCTGCTAGAATTCCTAAAAAACTGAATAATTTTTGTTGTTCCAAGTTGTTAGAGAGGTCAGTAATCAGTTCTAATTTCATGAGAATGAAATAACAAGATTTTAGATATTAGGAAGATTCGAAAATTACTATCATCTATCTATCACTGGCTTTCTTTCCTCCTTTTGTAACATTTACACTTGAATCAATTTCGAGACTCAGATTTTGTCAGACAATTGGCTCCTCTGATTCTTTAAACAAGTAATATATTGGAGTTTCTTGGACCTTTTGCACAACTGCTGGTCACTCAACTATCAATTTATTGATAAATTGTCATTTTAGGTTAGTAAAAATTTAACTATAACAAGCATGAGAAATCCATGGACCAGCATAGGTTACATGATTTGATATCAAATCCATGGAATAAATAAATCAAGAAATTCTTGTGGTGGTATATGCCCACAAGTACTGGGGTTTTGTCAATAAGGATGAGATTGATGTAGGGTTTATATATTTAACTAAGAAATCTAACATAGACGTTAGTGGATATGAATTGTAAAGTTAAAATGCCCCTTCTTAATTCTTTATTTATTTTTCTTTACTATGATTTCATCATTTTACCGTCATGAAAGAGAAAAATGTAAATAGAGAAGGGCCAGAAGGCTGTCATTGTTTGCCAAAAAGAGACAATACTTGGCCTCTATTGTTACTAAGTTCACTGAGCTTGTCTAATTTTCAAACTAGGCTAGACGCTATATTACATCTAAGATTCATTTAACTTACGCGTACCACCATGGGTTGGCTGATCAGGGAGCCATTGAAGGGGATATACCGTCATAGGATGCAACAGATTCTTGTAACAACCATTCTCCTTCATGGTATGTCACTGCTATATTGGCATATATCTATAGATTAATTCAGAGAGTATCCCCCTTTCACCATTTTTTACACAAAAAACCTTGTTAAAAAATATATCTAATGAAACAGTTCTCCATAAATAGGTCTCTTTGGCTACTAGAGGTGGATTGTTGAAGACAGGCACATCTATCACCGGATACCCCATGCAATTTGATAGTTTACATTTATATGGATTGAGGAAGTTCATTAGTAGAATCTCCACATGTATTTGCTGTCATGAGTAAGGGCAGATGGTAGTTCCTCCAGCTGTCTAATTTCAACCTTCTCTAGATGAAGCTTCTTTTGTCGATTCTCCCCGTTTTGAAACATAAAGAAAATCTGAGGTTCATTATTCTGCCAATCTCTACTTGGTTTGTAATGTTTGTGATACACCACAAGCTTAGCTAACAATATTTGTTTCTCACGACATATCTTCCTCCATGCCTTATATAATTTTTAATATTCTTTTAAGTTACTAATTAACTGTTTTTAAGTTTTATTGTCTGCATGAGTGACTTCTTGTGTAATGTGTATTGTTATTTTTAATTATTCTTTTCCAGTGGTCTCTTTCTATCCTGTATGTTGTTGTTTTGCTATTCAAATAATTGAGAGCCGTTCAACAGTTTTTCCATTGGGAGGTGTCTTGCAAAAATATATGTTTGGAGGATTTATTCATCCGTTACTGTATAGTTTATCTAACCAAAAATGTTTAGCTCCATAATCAAGCTAACAACTTGGAATCTTCTACAAGAACGTCACAATGCTTATTTGTCATCTCATAGATCCTGGCAGTCATGATAATGACTGGATGTTAGGACATTTATTCTTCAGGATTGCCTGGTTGTTTGCTTTTACAGGACTTTCTCTTTAGTTACAGATTTGCCCATTTCGATAAAAGAATATACATTTGATTTGTTAGTAGACAATTATGTATTTTCACAATTAAGAAGGCTTCACAGAAGCGTGGCTAGTCATGGCACTGAGATTTGGTGAGAACTAAAGGAAAATGTTTTAGAAAATTATGAATGTTATCCTATTAGTTCAACTGTATCATAAGGAAAAGTTAGTGACATGGAACCTCATTCTTGTGGATTATATATGGAGACGAACAATTGTTTCGTTGCTAAACCAATGTGGCTCCTTCGACATTTCTCTTTTGTATTAACTATAATTGCAATTTTAAATGGTAAGGCGTCACTCTTAATGAATAGTAAGGATGTGAGTGGAGTAAGGAGCTGGGCACAAAGGGACTGTCTTTATGAGATGCAAGGAAATTGTTAATCAACACTAATTATCTTATAAATGTCAAACCATGCAAAACAAAGTATATTTGACTATATCTCGAACACAATCTTCCAACGGTCTCCATCAACTGAATCACACAGTCTTAGAGCTTGAGCAGTTTGTAGTGTTTATAGGTGAGCGGGAGCTTCAATTTCAAAATTTTGAATGTTTTAGACACTTTTGAGGATGTAAATATAAGAGGGCTGCCAATTTTCATATGTGCATTTGGGTGGATATTAGAGAATCTGTTTGTTCAAATAAAAAATGTCTCCAGCTGCAATAATAGCAGTGTTATCACTTAATAGTGTTAGGTTTCAAAGTGGGAAGAGTGACTAATAAGTTTCTGCATTTCCTTCACCTAGATAAAACATTTGATTTACTTCATACCGCTCCTTATTCTAAACCTTGTATCAAGTTGGATGAATAGTATGTTGAAATTCTGAATTCATTTATATTTTTCAGTGGACAATTGCACTTTTTCCTGCTACTTCACATTGCAACATAAACACCGTCTACTTCTGAATTCTATAAAATATAGTAATCAATACAAGATGAATATTATTCTATTCATTGAACTTGTCTTTCTGCTTGAATTTTAACACAGCTGAATACTAGAAGCCACTAGGTCAATATGAAGAGCTAAAATGCGAAAGATAGCTTTGTTTGAAAGATTTCAAGTAGATTTCAACTCTTATTTTTGTGTCTTATGATCTTAGTAAGCATGACTCGATGTCCTTGTTCGCAGATTCGAGAAAGGTGAACATCTATGAGACATTTGAGAAGAAGATAAATGAGAAGCGTGCTCTGCTGAGAGAAAGCGGTAGACCCTTTCTTGCCCCTACATTATTGACTATAACAGTCTATGTTAATGACCTTTTTTAGAAATATTGACAAGTCTTAAATGATAATTGACAGGAAATCACGATATGGATGTTTGGAGTTGACTTTATTTCATATTTAAACTGCTCAGTTAAAAGTGTGAAAGATATTTTAGCCTAATTAAGAACACATTATTTTCTATTAGTTTTAATAGATCTAGTCCGTAGAAGTTCAAATATTTGCGATTTGAATTTATTTGTAGTTTGTGCGTTTGAGGCCAATATGCCACATGATTGAAACTTGTCCTTTGAACAGGTCGTGGGCTAGCTGTTTCTTGGGCTTTATGTGCTGTATGCATCTTTGGCCATCTCTCTCACTTCTTTGGAACCAAGGCAGCATGGATCCATGCATTGCATTCCACAGGATTTCATTTGTCTTTGTGTCTGTTTACATTGCTTGGCCCTGGTCGCCAACTACTTGTTGATGGCCTGAGAAGTCTTATTAGAGGGGCTCCAAACATGAATACATTAGTTGGACTTGGGGCTTTGTCATCCTTTGCTGTCAGCTCCCTTGCTGCTTTTATACCGAAACTGGTAATTTGTTGTTAATTTCTCCCACTTAGGTTTCTAGATAGAAATGAATGGATTTTATTGCAAGTTGCATGTAGTTTTGTTG
Organism: Fraxinus anomala; assembly: GCA_903798345.1. Lineage (NCBI taxonomy): Eukaryota > Viridiplantae > Streptophyta > Magnoliopsida > Lamiales > Oleaceae > Fraxinus > Fraxinus anomala. The sequence continues at coordinate 20,108 of CAIGRN010124549.1, read as the reverse complement.
AAACACACAACATCATTCTTTTTGTGCTAAATTGATGCCAGTGAACGTTATAGCTTCACATATATCTTTGCTATTTCCTCACACTAGTGTACCGTGCTTCATAGATAAAGTTAAATAATCGCATCAACTAGGTAGTTGTAAACATTTTGCAAAGATTATATTGATAGGAACAAAATGGGTCTTGTATATGTGCTTTTTAATGCATCACGACTTCTACTCCAGTTTTCACATTCCATTAAAAGGATATTATGATATGACATTGTTTATATTCATGACTGCACACTAATTAGTGCGAAAAATAAAACCATTTCCTGTGCTGCAAGGAAATCTGTCAAAGGAGACAGGACAAGTCATACTGAGAGTGGCACCTTATATTCATGTTTAAGTCCTGCCTGAAGCTTCATTGAAACATAGATTGACAACATTATCCACCCACCCACCTCCCTACCAAAGAAACAATAATAATAATAATAATCCAAAGGGAAATTTATATGTAGTTAAATCTTTGATGCAATTTATTTAAAAAAACCATTCCACATATATCCGCCATTAGTATCATTCCAATCTGTTTGGACACCAAATATTTTGTTGTCATGTGTTCTTGTATGACCCTTTATGCCTTTATCCAGAACTCTACCGGATATTCTTTTTCCATCTCATGGCATGGACACTTTTTTGATTTTTTAATCAGTCTCTCTCACTTCTCATCCTAATCTTTCATTGTGCTATAACATGGTTATTATTATTATTATTATTATTATTATTATTATTATTATTATTATTATTATTATTATTTATTTTTCGCAAAAACTCCGCATCTGCTATTTATGATGCATATGGTAACCTAACTTTTGTTGGGGATTCGCTTTGAAATTCTTTTATCTTCAACCCAAGTGCTGACCAATTTTTTGCTAGGCTATTTGCTTCATTTTTTTTCATCCTTGATGATAAATCTTTTAAGAGGCTTCCCCACCAACAGATGGCCATATCATCTAAGATGCACCGACACCTTCCTGGGGCCGGCGAGTTGGTGTCGTGTTCGACACCGACACGTCACATACATGTGTCGAAAACGCCAAGAGATGTGTTCAAGTTATTTTTTTGATTTTATATGGTTAAACACGTCGTCGAATCATTGCCATTGGACATCCACATGACACTAACATGTCGGATACACCAAGTGGCATGTTCAAATTATTTTTTGGTTTTGGATAGTTGAACAAGTCGCTGACATGCTAGAAGATACTTCGACACATCGCCAACACATGTCGGAAATCTCAGATGGCATTCTGAATTATTTTTTGATTTTGTACGGTTAGACATGTTGCCAACACACTAGGAGGTACATTGTCGACACGCTGATTAAGATAAACAATTTTTTACATTATAAAAAATTGAAAGGGGAAAAAAACTTAATATTATTTTAATCTGTGTGTCAGGACATGATGTGTCTATACTTTTCTTAAAAATTATGTGTTAGCTTGTCCTTGTCGTGTCATGTTAGACACTCTTGTCCGTGTTAGTGCTTCCTAGTATAATATGAGGTGTTGAGTTAGTCACCTGCATTTCTGTTAAAAGAAGTTTCTGTTCATACAGGGATGGAAAACATTCTTTGAGGAACCAGTTATGCTGATAGCATTTGTCTTGCTTGGGAAAAATCTTGAACAGAGAGCCAAGATAAAAGCAACCAGTGACATGACAGGCCTTCTAAGTTTGTTGCCAGCTAAAGCTCGTCTCCTGGTTAATGGTGATGCAGGAGAATTGGACTCTACCGTTGAAGTTCCTTCTAGCAGTCTTTCCGTGGGAGATCAAATCGTTGTACTGCCTGGAGTAAGTATAGCTTGCTTTACATTCATAATTCTCGTACCTTTGACTGGTCTCTCATGTATAGCTCATGGAATCATGAATAGGTATTATACTGTCAATATTAATACTATAGCTCATCTTACTTTTTATCTTATGGACTGTTATCAATTAGGTGTCTGCCACTAACTGTAGTCCAAATGTCATTGAGAATGTTATAACATGGCACTTGACAAGTGTTTCTGTAACCTTCTGCATTAATTTTTCTAACTATCATATTAACTCTTTTACTCTTGCTCCTCTCATGTTTTAGGATCGTATTCCCGCTGATGGGATAGTCAGAGCAGGCAGAAGCACTGTCGATGAGTCAAGTTTCACCGGGGAGCCTCTACCTGTAACTAAATTACCTGGGGTAATAATACCAACATACTCTTTCCTTGCGATTTGATTTTCCTATCATATATGTCCCTTCATATTATATCACTCTGGATGGCATTTCTTGACCAGGCAGAGGTCGCAGCTGGAAGTATAAACCTAAATGGAAAAATTACTGTTGAGGTGCAACGACAAGGTGGTGAGACTGCCATTGGGGACATTGTTCGGTTGGTAGAAGAAGCACAGACTAGAGAAGCTCCTGTACAACGGTTGGCTGACAAGGTTCATTGTGTATAACTTGTGTGTAGTGTCTGAATCTTGCAATACTAACTGTGTTTTGTTGGTAAGGCTGTTAGAAAAGTTGACGAATTCAACTCGTTGACCTTTTCTTAGAAAAATCATTAATAATTATTTTTATGTGTATGTGACCAATTGTTTTTACTATATATACATTTATACAGGATTGTACACGTTAATAAATATGATCCAACAAGTACTAATGATAAACCTAGATGAAGTCAACCTAAAATCATATTGAATGATTTAATATAAAGGATTTTAGTCTCTGTGGTTTAACTTTGGACATAAAGCTCTGAGAATAAAGTCGAAGAAGCGAATCCATGAAGCTGCCGCCACATAAGTAGGAGATAACGTTTATATGAGTTCAGCACGTGCTGTAGAGTTTTCTATGCTGTAATATATACTAGTATGCAATCTCAAAACTTTTGTTGCCTAAACGTTCGTGATCTTTACTGTAAAAACCACGGATGAACCATCTATTGTCCTATTATAAGTTATTAAATACATATTGTCAAAGGTAGTTAAGGGTTACCAACTGTAAATCCACTTGGTAGAAAGACAACCTAATTCCTGGATCTAAATATATGCTTAAGAGAATTACCTATCATTCATTATCCCTGTTCTCTAATATCATGTTTGTGATTAACTTAATTACTGAATTATTATTGCTAACATTAGATACTTTAAAAAATTTGCTATCATTGCTGCTCTCTGATTAGAGTTGTTTGAAATTCTACTTAAGCTAGTAGTCTGCCTCCTTTATGCCCTACTTCTCAATGTCCGGCATGTTTTTGTTTAGGTTGCTGGACACTTCACTTATGGAGTTATGGCGCTCTCTGCAGCCACATTTATGTTCTGGAATCTTTTTGGTACACGAATTTTGCCAGCTGCTCTTCATCAAGGGACTCCTCTTTCATTGGCATTGCAACTTTCTTGTAGCGTCCTGGTATAATTTCAATTCATAAAATTGTCATAAACTTTGGCACCTTCTACGCAGAGGTTCCTGTAACAAATCTAATCCTAAGATTTGACTCGAATCTTATTATTACTAACAGGAACGTCCTGCTTTCCTCAAGCTATCTAATCTCCTCACCCCCACCCAACCCCTGATCATTTCTTTTTGAGTCTGCTATTTGGTAGGCCATCAATGTGCCTCTTGATGTCTGCTCATCTTCACTTTTCAACTTAACAGTATCCAGTCTTTGTTTTTGAGTTTCAGGTTATAGCATGTCCATGTGCACTTGGGCTAGCAACACCAACAGCTGTACTGGTAATTATTTTATAATAAAATTTAGATTCTTCCGAATGCTTAACATATTTTATATAGAATCTTAATTATAATGTACAACCAAATCACAACAAATTTTTAAATTTTTAGGTTGGAACTTCACTTGGTGCTACAAGAGGGCTGCTTTTGCGTGGTGGAAGTATCTTGGAAAAATTCTCGATGGTGAACACAGTTGTCTTTGACAAAACAGGGACATTGACAATTGGCAGACCTAGCGTGACCAAAGTAGTGACATGGGGTCACCAAGCAGATACAGATCAACAGTTGAGTCCCAGATTTTCTCAATTTAGTTATGTTATATCTTTTTGGTTTTACACGGAGTTCCATCTTTTTTTTTTTTTCCAGATATAAGTTTAATAATATTGAGAAAGTCAAGATTACTGCACTGGGTTTTGACTGTAACATGGATTCTTGATATTGGGAAATTTGTTTACAAACTTGAGAAATTATAGTTATTATTCAAGGTCTTTCGTAATCATATCTCGTTTAAACTTGCAAGTCAATCAAAATGGCTGTTCCTATAATTGTTCGCGTTATACCTTGCTTTGTCAAAGTACATGAAGGTAATTAAATTAATATGCGTGTTTCTGTTGTCTTTTTGCCCATAATCTATCTTTCCATTCTTTTTTGTGGTGTCAACTCTTCAGGTTACATGAATACTGTAGTAGATGCATTTGAATTTTTGTCAATATGTTGATCACCAATCGCACATGCGGATTATATATAATATCTACTGAAATTTGATATCTGAAAATGAATTTCTACGTGCCAGCAGTGCTTCACTTTCAAGTATTTTCATTTCCAATTGGTGTGAAAATATTTTGCTTTAGAGAGAATAATGAAGAAGGTTTTAATGCAGACCAGATTTAGCTTCAGCTCGTAATTGGTCTGAAGTTGATATTTTGAAGTTAGCTGCTGGAGTTGAATCAAATACAATTCATCCAATTGGAAAGGCAATTGTGGAGGCGGCGCAGGCTTTGAACTGCACAAATGTGAAGGTAGTTTTTCCTTCATGGATGCCCACCTTGAAAGATCATTTGTTTGTTAACTACTGCTATTTAAAATTGCAATGTTCATATTTGCATTGGGTATTTAAGTTTTTTCCAATTATGTTGCACAATAGAAATATTTAATTCTTCACAATTTTGTTTTGCATTTTAAGTAGCTTCTTTTTATTCGTGGGATAACTTATCTCCTTGATAAAAACTCAGCTCCTTTTGTCATTTGCATTATCTTCAATTTTACCATGATAATATTTTAACAGCCAGCACTTAGATTGCTTCACAGTTTTGCTTGCTTGGAATATGAAGAATCTATTTATGTGAACATTGTTCTAAAAAACACGCCTAGGCGCGAAGTTGGCTTTCCCGCCTAGACACTCTTTAGCCTTTTTACACCTAGGCAAACTTAGGCTCGTTAACGCTTGAAGCTTGGCCTTGCTGTTTAGCTACACATTACACTTTTTAGAACACTCATTTTGATAGTTGAGGTTCTAAGTTTTTCGGTGGCATGTTCTTGGATGAAATGTGGGTTAAACATAGCCCCTGTTTGGGCTCCTTAAAATGAGATTTTGGGGGGCAAAGTGTGTTGGAATGGTGATTTTTTAGAACGTGGTTAAAAATAAGGAAAAGTTTGGATTTATGTGTAACATTATTTTATAGGAGAATGTGTGGTTGAAAAGGAGTTTTGGAGATGGAGCCCAAACAAGTACTTAATTTAATCATTATTTCATGCACAAAATAAGTTGAGGTTCATAAATAAAAATATATTAACAACGTGAACGTCTATCGTCTTATATGGGCTAAACTCCGGGGAACTTTAATATTTGAAATTTTTGTGACTCGTTCCAGTTTAGTGTTCAGTTCCTAGTTACTAGATTTCAATGGCATTGTTTATTACCTGCACTGCTTACAGTATGTTCCTGCAGTGGAACCCTTTCGTATAATTGTAGTCTAAAACCCTCCACATCTGGGGTAAAGAGAAAACTGAACATTTCATATATAAATGCTTCGGCCAACATAACTGAGTTCGGTGGGAAACTGATGAAATGTACCAACCTACTTCCAGACTTCCACGTTGCCAAGTTCTTGATTGATCTCTTAGATGAAAATGCTTCTCTATATTGCCCAAGTCCAGTATATATCAATGACCATATATATATTTTGTATGTCACATTTATCTCCCTTTCTTTATTGTAAGATATCACATAATGTGGAATATCAACACAATATGAACTAATTCCATTCTGTGATCAATTTTGAGTGTGAAGTACTGTTAACAGTTTGCTGGTTTCTCCTTAATCAGTTTGTTACCAAGCAATTTTTAAATTTATTACAAAAAATTGTGGTTCTAGGCGGCAGAAGGAACATTTACAGAGGAACCTGGGTCTGGTGCGGTGGCGACCATTGATGAGAAAAAGGTGTCCGTTGGTACGCTAGAGTGGGTTGAAAGGTATTTTAAGATGTTAATTCTTGTTCGAAACTTAATATCTAATTTGATACTACCAGCACTTTGTTTTAGGAGATGCACTTCATTTGATTCATATTTGGTACATTTATTTTAAAATTCTAAAACTGATTGTTCGATTAATTTTTGGAATAAATTTGATGTTGAAGAAAACTCTTCACTGCTCTACTTAGTCTCAAGTCTTCTTCATTGAGATTTTTTTTTTAGATAATAATATCTCAGGATTGATTGCTGCAAACTTCAATGCAATTGATTATGTCAAATTAGAGTTTACCAAGACTGTATTAGCGATCTTTGTGTTCAGTTATTTGCATCTTTGAATGTGAATCCCCATTACTTTTAGCATTATATGACCTTCTTTAAAAAATGTTATTGCACTTGCTTTTCTCTTCTGATTTTTCTTTTCAAATGACCTTCAGCTTACTTGGTTCAGGCCTTTTTTTTTTGAGGGAAGGGAGGATGAAAAGGAAAATATGCCATTTTACCTTTCCTCCTCACACTTGAATTGGGGAATATGTGGAGTTAAAAGCTATTTAATAAATATGTTTTGAATTTTTTCTCCAATACCTAAACATAGAGGGCCACTAAGATATATTCTAGTTCGCTTCTTTTTCTTCTCTGTTATCTATTTCCAATCCCTTTTTCATCTTTTATATTTACTCATGCAAACCTCGAGTTAATACCCTAAATAGTCACCGAACTTTGCCAAAAGTTCCCAAGAAATCACTGAACTTTAAAACTTCCCTAAATAGTCACTGAACTTTGCAAAAAGTTCCTAGGGGGTAACTGAACTTCAAAACTTCCCTAAATAGTCACTGAACTTTGCCAAATTTTCCCAAAAGGTCACCGAACTTTGCAAATTGGCATCCCATACATCAATTGTATAGTGACCATCTAAAAACTTTTTGCAAAGTTGAGTGACTATTTAAGGAAGTTTTGGCAAAGGTCGGTGACTATTTAGGGTAGTTTTGAAATTCAGTGACCCTCTAGAAACTTTTTGCAAAGTTCAGTGACTATTTATGTAAGTTTTGAAGTTTAGTGACCTCTTGGAAACTTTTGACAAAGTTCGGTGACTATTTAGGGTATTAACCCTGCAAACCTCTATATAAGGTTTGGGTGATCAGTGCTACTCTGGAATTTTCTCATTCATGATGTTTGCGATTGCACGGAGAAGTGAGCTAACTGACGATTCTTGTGGAGCAGGATTTGGAGCATCATATGTTAACACTGTTTCTAAAACTACAAAATAATTGCATGTCATTTTTCCTCGCTATTTATTATTTCCAAAGAATTTTCATCCAACAGAAACTGAATCCATGAAGCAGCCTAATATCACATTCGGTCAATAGGTATCTTCTGTATGAAGATAAAAATTGTGCAAAGATAACGTAAGAGGTTTATTTGGTTCCTAAGTAGAGTGGATTAAGCATTTCTCCACTCTTAGTTTAACTAGGCAATATATTATTTATCAACTCATTTACAAGGGCCCATCTTACTTCTTTTGGCAGAAAAGTGAAGTTCTAACTTTTGATGTAATTTAGATTTATAGCATGAAAAAGCTCACATTTAGTAAATCAAAGTAAAATTTTCTCTTAAAAAATTGTTTTTCCTCTCTCTATTTCATGTTCTTGACCTTCAGAGTTTTTGGGTAAACTCAGGCATGGAGTGAAAAACAATCCATTCCAAGAACTGGAGGAGTTTAAGAATCAATCAGTTGTTTATGTGGGGGTAGATGGTATTCTTGCTGGTATAATTTATGTCGAGGATCAGATCAGAGAAGATGCTAGGCAAGTGGTCAAATCTTTGACTAATCAAGGAATCGGCACTTATTTGCTCTCTGGGGACAAAAAGAATGCTGCTGAATATGTTGCATCTGTTGTTGGTATTCCAAAAGAAAGGGTGAGTTGATTTTTATGATACATGCACATGCTTTCGTCATGTACACTGCCAGAAACAATCACACGAGATCACTTGGTAAAAGAACATGGAATGGTCGGTTGCAGGTGTTGTATGGAGTCAAACCAGATCAAAAGAAAAAATTCATTAGCAGACTTCAGGAGGATCGGAACATTGTAGCTATGGTTGGTGATGGAATCAATGATGCAGCAGCTCTGGCTTCATCGCATGTAGGTATTGCAATTGGTGGAGGTGTTGGAGCTGCTAGTGAGGTTTCATCTATTGTGCTAATGCACAACAAGTTGTCCCAGGTATGCTTGCCCGCTACTTGTTTATCTCATTATATATGTTGATTTGGGCACGGAATCATAATGATCTGGGTTTGGATGTCCACCATCTTTTCCTCGATGAAAAGAAGTCCTCAGGCCTTGTATAAAAGATTATTAACCTAGAACATTCCATGCAGTTACTTGATGCTCTGGAACTGAGCAGACTTACCATGAAGACTGTCAAGCAAAATCTCTGGTGGGCTTTTGCGTACAACATTGTAAGTTGATAGCATTTGCAATTTATTTTCTTGAACAAAATGACGTATTTTGTTTTCTTTCCTAATTACAAATCATAGTTATATAACGATACTTGTATTGATTATTCAATTTGATCGAGATCAAAAACGATAAAATGGATGCCCTTGGTTACTTTTCGAATTCTTTCTGTTCCTGTCTGTTATCATATACGGTATTCAGGCTTGTGCCATCTCTTTGCATTAATTATTGAAATGCTTTTTGGTTCCCTCACTCGGGCGCCTAAAAGAGCTGTCTTTGATACAAGTTCTTCGTTCCCTTGTTCTCTTTTCATGATTTCTTTTTAATATGTATAAATTAAGGGTGTGTTTGGTCCACATTATTTTAGAAGAATGTATTCTGGAATAGTAAATTGATGGAGAATGTGTGGTTAAAAAAGAAGAAAAAGTTATTGATGTGATGAAAAATATTATTTTATTGAAGAATGTG
>CAIGRN010124549.1:0-10884 GCA_903798345.1 Fraxinus anomala | reverse complement strand
ATTTTGGAAGAATGTATTTTGAAATAGTAGATTGATGGAGAATGTGTGGTTGAAAAAGAAGGAAAAGTTATTGATGTGATGAAAAATATTATTTTATTGAAGAATGTGGTTGAAAATGAGTAGAAAAATGAAAATGAAAAAAATAATGTGTACCAAACAGGGGCTAATTTACTAACGTCTAAGAAAAATCCTCATGGGATATCTGTACCCATTCGTTAGTATTTGAACCTACTTTCCTTCATTCATTGCAGGTAGGAATTCCAATAGCAGCTGGAACGCTGCTGCCTGTGACTGGGACGATGCTATCTCCTTCAATTGCGGGTGCCCTTATGGGGTTGAGTTCTATTGGCGTGATGACAAACTCGCTACTTCTGAGATTCAAGTTTGCAGCAAAACAGAGAGAATTTTTCAAATCGTCATTATACATTAAACCACCTAGAGACAATGATGATACCAGGGAAGAAAATAAGAGATTGCAGCACCCGTATACAGCTTCCAGATGATGAAGTCTGTTTGTGGAATTATGGAACCACTAACTTAGCTTGTAAGTGAGGTTTACCGAATACAGCTTTTATATGATGTCGTACCGCAGGATGAAATCGCCAATTCAACATAATAAATCGATTCCAAATTCTTTGGACGGTGTGGGAAGAGATACCATTTGGTTATCCAAGTCTTCTAAAGAGCCCCGAAAAGCTTGAATAGATCCCATTATGTTCCTAGCTAATGTTGTTCTCTCTACTAACTCAAGTTAACTTGGATTTGTTTCGAGTTGGAAAGATGACAAATGAGGCATTATTATCTGAACTTGCTTAAACAATTTAACTAATTCTTTTTACAAGTTTTAACGAATTTTGTGGATGTATTTGTTGGCAAAATGTTAAAAGTTGCAAGAATGAGAACTAAACTATACTGGATTATTAGTCATAAAATTTTCCTTTTCAATTGCATCAGCAGGAGTTTCAACATAGAAAATATGAACTACGATTTTCCTACCAAACAGCACGTAAACGTTAAGATGGAACAGTCTGCTACCAAGCAAAAATAAACATGAAAACTACTTAGAAAAAGAAATACACCATCAAAGACCACATTGATATGAACATGGTAATTACAACGACTTCAAACCCCTACAAATCATAATAATCCTCGTAGTAGCACTGATCAAGAACTACAAAATTTTCCAAATATTAACAACGAACTCCAAAATCAGCTACTATAAAACCCCAGGAAGAAAAAAAAAAAAAAATCTGATTCTTGCAATCGTTTGGTCATGATCAACTAGTGTTAAAAATACCATTTAGTTCCCTTGATTCTGCTGGAAGCCAAACGCGCTGTTCAGAATTGGTGCTAAAACGAAGTCTGCCTTCTACGATAAAAGCTCGACTTCAGACCATGTAAGTCATGCCCACCTGCATCAACTGTGAGTGCGGAACACTCAAATTTGCAACCCCCCTCCTACAGTTCTTTCTCAAGAAGGCATAAAAGTAATTAATGACAAGCTTCTTAATAAACCAAGAATCCTTTCTTGCCCTAATGTTCCCATGACCTAGAAGATACACTACTCCACATTCCTTGGCCTTGCGTATGAAAGACAACTCCTTCTCAAGACTTTGCTCTGCATCATGAATAGATGGATCGGAAGGAGTCTCAGACTGCTCCTCCGAAGTGCTTGCTTCTGAAAAGGACTTGGTTGTTTCCTGAAAATTGGACAGTAGAGGGACACCGAGTGAATAAACACTCCCATAGGGAGCTATTAGAACCTTTGAAAAAGAATGTTCTTCAGAATCTGAGTCCTCGTGACCATCGCTCTCCAGCAACCTTTCCTGAGCTTCCCTACGAATGAACTTCTCAAGACTCTCAATCAGCAACTGCTCGAAAGTCTGGTGGTTTTCTTTGCGGGTATCCTTGTAACCATATCTGTTAGTAGCAACAGTTGGACAGAACATAAGTAATCTTCCTGAAAAAAGGAGTTTGAAATGCATATTTGATCCACGAGCATAATGCACCATTTTAATTTTGATCTAAACTGTCTTTATCCACAGCACAATTCCATTCAAGATGAATCAGGGACATGCGAGTTTTAGGAGGAAATCTAAAATGCCACAACTTAATATAAAACATAAACTATAGTTACAGGAGATTTTACCTGGCAATACAACGAAATATGTGGTAGCTTTTGGGGCAGACTCGTCGGAACAGAAACCTTTCACTTTGAGGCACAACAGGAACTGGAACATATTTAATACACACGAATATGATCATTGAATGCACAGCAGGCAGTGTGGTAAGGAAATGTCCAAATATAGCTGGTACTCCCTTCGCAAGCTCATTATAAAGCAAGCCAATGCCAGGAGCTCTTACTGTTCCTAGGTTAGGACCCAGTTCTCGCAGCAAATCCATTGACATCTTTTGCTTAACCTCAGTTTCATACTTTAGCTTGCTCCCGTAGTTCCAGATATACATTATTAAAAAAATAACTATGGCAAAAACCATTATGATCCAGCTACCATCCCCCACACTCCACAAAACTGATGAAAAGAATATCAACTCCAACCCCAAGAAGATAATAGCGAAACTCAGCACTATAAGGATATGTATCTGCCATATGAGAAGCATTACAAGAGTTACTAAGATCGTACTCATCATCATCACTCCTAGTTCAGCAATGCCTGTCAAACAATGAAAATCAGAATATTCAAGAGCCTGTTAAAAAAAAAAAAACTAGAAAAAGAACTTACTAGAAAGAAATAAAAAATCACAAGAACTAGAAAACAACTGGCTATATTACATCTACTTTATGGAAATAAGCTGATATTAGACATACCCCATATTCCAACAGCTCATTATGAGATGGAGATGTAGTTAGACCTATGACAGTCAACTAAAAAAGTAGGACTAGGAAGCATCAATGCTAATTTCATCTTCCGAGTGAAGTTTATGATCTTGAATGCAAAGGTTCTATAACATTAAAAATGCTGATAATTCAAAACCTGCCAATATAAATCTAACATAAAATGACTATTTTCTTTTATATTTAGACAAATCAAGCTTCTCAAACATCAGCTCATAAATTGATCAATAGAAGTTCTTTTATAGCAAGCTAAGCTCCAAGACATTTTAGTTTCTATCAATTTATCAAGCTCAACTCAAGTCAGCTTTGATAATCTAAAAGTAATCTACATAAAAGTATATTGGCAATAGATCCAACTTCAAAGATAAGTGATAGACAATTACCATATGCATTTCCAATCTCATAAATACTTGAAATAGTGCAGACTAAAACCAGGGTTAGAGCCAGCAGAAACCAGTTCATAACTGGAATATAAATTTGGGCCATGAATTTCCGTGAGGTATGAATGATCTTAAGGCGAGGAAAGCAACCAAGTGCCGATGATTGTTTAATACAAGAGAATGTCGCTGTAGTCATAGCCCTACTAGCAATCAATGCAGCTACATTAGCAATAAGGAATACCGGCCAGAAAGCTCCACCTGTAGCAGAATTAAAAATTAAAATCCAGGATTTAGACTCAGTTATCCCTCTTTATGCTTACAATTCTCTAGGACCAATAGTTCAAGTCCAGATTAAAAAGCACATATTGATATTACAAACTATATGAGAAAATTGTATAAGCTGCAATCTTGAACGAGGAAAAATGAAATTACTGTTGTTTTATCTAGATAATTGAGACATATTTTTGACCTTAGATAAGTTCAACTTAAAATCATTGTGAACATATCTATGATATTCAAATGAGCGTGGATATTAAGGGTGAGAAATAGAAAAATGTATCTACTTGGAACAGATGAGAAGAACGCTTGAGTTGTCTCGCCATGGTTCGCTATAAGGTAAGCAGCTTGACCCAGGTAACCCAACAAAAGGCAAGGTAATACAAGAAACACAAAGGTAAGCTGCAACAACAAAATTGAGTCTTCATAAGAAAAAAATAGGATAGTAGGAAAAAGGAAAAAAGGTTAGATATTTATGTAAAAAAGGTCTGATGCAGTTTACTGGTTTACCTGCACCGATCTTACGGAAAATAAGCAAAGATCTGCAAACATTGCTTCAGAACCTAAGTCATAACTGATCATCAGAAATATATAATAACTGTAATATAGAATAAAGAAAAAGAACAGAATAAGTCCAAGAAAACAGCCAAGAGTATCATATTACTGATGAAATAAAACTCAATCATGGACAAGCATGAAGTGTTCATGGTCGTAAATTAATCAGCTACTCTTAAAGGACAAAACAGAAGCCACAAAATTGTGTTCCAAAAAAGGACCAAATACCCTATCAGCCAAGAAGCTCGTATAGGGAGATCAAGTTGCTGAAGTAGAGCAATAGAAGGTTCTCTTAGAAACAGATCCAGTGAGTTTTAATATTTTCCTAACATTATTGACTGCAGTTAATTTCTAATAGGCACCTTTTTCCGGTCTTCAAGGTCATCATGATATACATAAATATTTAATCTAGTATCAAACACTTCTCTAATATTTTGTAACAGATAATGGTACAAAATATAAAGGAAAATATCTCAGTGAATAAGAAGAAACTAATTATGTTCTATCCATGAGATTGTGCCTCACCACCCCAAACCAAGAAACAAAAAGTCATAAAACTTGCAGTTGGAATAATGGACTTCGATTTTACAACAGTTACAAAAGGCAAGTTTAACTCCCAGACTAACATGGAATCCATCAAAGAGAGGAAAAAATTACTCAATGAATTCTCTAATGCATATTTTCCTTTCAAGGTATCCGCTAGTTTCCATACTTCAAAGTTTACCTGTTGCACAAAGAAGACAGCCCCCAAGGGAGTACCAAGCATTGGTAGAATTGCGTTTGAAGAAATAATAAATGTGAACCGGATTAAATGCCCTCAGGACACGTGTATCGTACTTAACAAGGTTGTATATGCCAATGCCCCCAAGAGAACAAAACCATATAAACAAGGCAGGACCGACTATGAGCCCCACTTTACTCGTTCCGTATTTCTGTACACTGAACAAGATTATAAGAAATGCAACCGAGATCATCACCACGTGCTCTGCAGTGCAAAGAAATAATACCTCTTGGTTATCACCTTGACTTTGTATGCTACGTTGAAGTCAGAACTAGTATGAATATGGATAAAATCACACAAGTTTCAAAGTAAATGTAACGTTACATGTTCTCTTACCAAAAATCTTCTACTAGGTATTTTATTTGTAATTCACAGTTACAGTTATTGTCTTCTAAGTTAATAAGTCTAAATTTATTCAAGTATTATGATGAGATGATTAGCATTTCAGCAATCAGACTGGCTGGCCCAACAAATACTTAAGTAGCATAGCTTTAGTCCCCGTCCATCAGTTAAACAATAAAGGATGTGTTTTATGATACCTCCAGACAAACATCTTAACTTCCTCAGTAGGCATTATCTCCAATCTTCTCCGAAATAATTAGTATTGCAGCATTTTTTTCATTAAAAACGATCACTAACCACATCAGAAAAATTGGCATGTGCTAAGTTCCTAAGATGACTTGAAAATCAAAATGTGTCTTTAATCAGTAAATTTAACTTTTATTCAACAGGTAATCACAGTAACGACATTGGCATTCCTAGAAAACCCATCCTAATGTTAGTCACCCATCCACAAAAGGTAATGTAATCATCAGATTATTTATATCCCAGTATCCCACAGTTTTACAAGTGCAAAAAGACTACAATAACTTCAGATCTTTATGAATAGCAAAAGAATTGAGCAACTCAAACAAAAATCCTACTCTTATGTCCTAAATACATATGTTGTTGGTTATAATCAATTATAAAGAAATATTTACCTTGCGTTACCCCAGAAACTCCAATCTTTAAGCCACTAACAGCAGATATTACTGCAAAAGAAATTAGTAAGATTGACATCAACTTCAAGCTATCAACCAAGTGTTGGAATAAAATTCACTTAGTAGCCAAACTCCCTCTTTCATAGTCTACCAAAAGCACCAAGTTCTCCACCGATGGCATATAATGCACTAAAATGAATCTGCTATAAGTACCTGACATCGCAGGTGTAACAACACCATCAGCTATCACCATAGAAGTACCAGCAAGAACCAACATCAGAAGAAGCTTTTTCAGTGTCAGAGAAGTCTCAAGTCTATCTTTTATTTTCAGAGACCTCTCCAGTTCTGGCGATGGCACTTTAAGTCTGAAGCTAGATATGCGAGTATCTGATGGAAGTTGGTTGGGCAGAAGACTAGCTTTAGCATGCCTACAGATCAAGGAGTACAAAGCAAATGTGCCACCTGCACAATGGGTTATGAAAATTGAAACTCATTTGCTGAGTGAATTACATTCCAAGCCGAGTATAATCATATACATTGACACATTGACGTTGTAAAGAAGCTCTACCTTCACCATCATCATTAGCCCAAAGAACTATAAGGACATACTTGATAAGTGGAATCAGAATTAAGGTGTACAAAACTAGTGATAATGCACCAAGAACATCTTCGTTCACCTCAACCGGTGCCTTGCTGAACATCACACTGAAGGTATATAATGGACTGGTCCCCACATCACCAAAGACAACCCCTAGCATTTGAAAGGTCAGTATGATCCTCCTGCTCAAAGTGATATCCTGCCATTATATTTTTCAAATCAGGACACCAATCTCATAGCATTTTTTGTTGTATGGGAATGTACCAAAACACAAGTGCAGTGGTAGTTCTACAAAACATTGCTTATTTATTATTTGTTATAAAAAAGAAGTTGATAAGTCAATCGGTTTAATATCCAAACATCTTTTGCTGAAACAGTAGCTCCATTAGCCACAGATAATAGGGGGCTCCTAAGTTTGACGTCGATGGGGAAAATGTCACAGAAAAAGTCCATATTGGAGTTACACAATGCAACTATTCAAACAATAAAGCATGTCTAGGCTTCTTAATGAACGTACTTTCCAGTTGCAAGTCAAACAGAAAGTCCATCCCTCACTCATCCACCTATTTATGAGAATACTGGAGTCAAAATTGGATCAGTTATTTATTGATATGAGGATTACAATCAAGCTTCAAATGCTCTAAGGTTGATTATTAACTGTTGTTTTTGGAATTACTTTTGACTTATCAAGATTTCTGAAAGTTTTGGTATCTTAATAACTTGCTCAGGACATACTTTTATTGAGGTGCTAAAGTACATATAATTTTCTAGTGGGGCTATTTTACAAACCTATCGAGCACTGCTGAGAGGAAAACTGCTCTTCAGATACTTCTTTCATTTTTTGTTGCTTTTATTTGGTTCTAAGCACTTGATTTAACAACACAGTATTCCATGCCCTTTCTATTTTTATTTTTCCATCTACTATCTTAACCATACCACTTTTGGTAACAAAATGATGCGGGAGCAGCTATATGGAAATTTCACATGAAGCCTCAAGTTTCAATGATGCGGAAATTGGAATAAATGGACGGGGAGTTTGGTGATCGGTTAGGAATGATTAATCAAAGAAAGACAAGATGATGGGAAGGAGAAGTGAGCCCTTCACCCTTGCAGGGATTACGGAAAAGTCTGTAGAAAATAATCTCAACTGCACGTAGCTCTACTATGCCAGAAAAAGTTATTAGACAAGTACTTGTACCCCTAAGAAAATGCCTTGTCTATATTAGGTAATGTAAGGGCATGTTTGACTTGAGTAAATGGTGTTTTCTGATCAATTGAGTGCTTTTATTTGTCTCGCCTACACTAAATAATGTACTTAAGTTCTACCTCAATCCAGTGACATTTACAGATCGCTTGATAAAGCTCAAAACCACTGCTTCAAGTAAACTTAGTATTTGGTCAATAAGCTAGTCTTAAAAAGTTATTTGATTAAGAAAATATGTTGCGTTACCATCCACCTTCAGCAACTAATTCACAATGCAATGTGTTATTAATATCAATTACAAGCAATTTATTTTTTTTTTTAAAAAAAGCCTATTAATTTCAATAAAAAATTCCTATTTTACCATGGTTTTATAGCAAAAATATGAATTTGATCAATATCTTGTATTTGGAGCTTTGGGCTGATGGGAGAATGGGGCTTCACACAGCCAAGATTTATGAATCCAAGCTCAGCTGATATAAATTATGACTTGCTTTTTAGAGCTTAGTTCAATCTGCTCCACTTAAGCTCGGGCAACATTACAAGTATCAAGCAAATGAGCTTCAATTCAACAGTTTGGAAGAGATTCGTTCCAGAGGTCCTTAAGCTATAAACATAGGTACACAATTGCTTAGGTAATGCTGGAGTCTTTTACAGGGTGACAATGGTAGCACAATGCTGAGCCACAGCAAGAAAGGATAAATAGCAACGGCATAATGCCAGTAATGGAGGCTTGTATTATGTTTTTTATTTCAACATGCTTATAATTCCTTTTAGCTACATACTCCCAACATCATAATAAGATACTAATTTTCTCATAGTTCTAAGCTCCAGCATTCCAATACTCCTATTTAATTTCTAGCAGACGTACTAAAATTTATAAAATCTAGAAATATACTTGTAAATAGCCCAAAAATGTAAAATAAAAAATGAATGAATGAAAGCACGCTGTAACTAACAAACTGAATCAACTCCAAAATACTCACCTCATGATCATTCCTTTGAGCGCCGGGGACTTCGAGGGCTTCAACATCGAACGAATCAATCCTCGGACCCGTCCTAATCAGCTTCTTCTCTGTATAATCCTTGTCTTCAGAATCATGCAGCGCCGAATCCCCCTCGCCACCGCCGGGATTTCCGTCGTCATCAATCTCGCACCCTTCCTCGTCCTGATACACCCATCGAAACTCCATTGAGTTCACCGATACCAATCCTCCAATCGATCTCCCCTCCGCTATTTGCGACTGTACATACCCGTATCTCTATACGTGTATATACATGTATGTAAATCCTGTATGTATTGTGCTAAGTTGATTATGTGAAATTGATCAAAAACAGCAACATAGCCCCTGGGCATCGGTGTAAAGGACACGAGTGAGGTAGTTGGATTCTTGCCGAAATTGGACTCTTCGTGGACACATTCCACGATTTACCTTTTCTACAATACTCTATGGACGGGGCGACGAGATACTCTCATGGTTGGGGTTCAACTTTTAAAAACAGCAACAAAGTGTGGATTTAGAGCAATGCCCTTTATACATGGCATTGCATTCACAGGGGCCTTACAGGCCCCTCACAAAGGGGGTGGACCCCATAAGCAAAAAAAAAAAAAAAAAAAAAAAACTTAAAACAAAAGGGTGTAGCCCACCATTTGTGAGGGGGCCTGTGAGGCCATGTGAAGCAATGCCCTGTACATAGGGCATTGCTCGTGGATCTAACGGACGCTGTGGTAGAAAGTACGCACCAATTGGTGCTGGGGAATTGATTCAGAGAGTTGGAAAATATTTTGTATTTTACTGGGAAATTGCATTATACCCACTAATCTTCTGCCAAAATCTTGTACCTGGCCATTCTCACTCTTGTCTCTTTAGATATTTTTGTTATCTTGCTCCATTTTCATACTCGATTATGATGAGACAAGGCGAGTTCGGGGCGAGGCGAGGCGGGGCGGACAGGTCCCTTACCCCATTTATCGTCCAATTTATTTTTTCTTTTTATTTATTTTATTTTTTACTTTTATTTTTTTATATATTTAATTAGTAAATATTATTACCTTTTTACTAATTTATTAGAAATAACTTATATTCTTTTTAAAAATGATAATAAATTTATTATTTTTGTTCGATAAAAACTTAAATATAAATAGAGCGGGTAGCGGGTGAGGACTATGTTTTTTGTACCCGCTTCGAAGTAATGATTCTCGCCCCATTGTGAGTGGATCCTATGAATATCGGGTTGAATAGATTTTTTTGCCATCTCTAGTGCTGAGGAATTGATTGAGAGAATTGGAAAATATTTCAGGGTATTTTACTGGGGAATTGCATTATGGCCACTAATCTTCTGCCAAAATCTCATCGAGATCACTAAACTTCAATTTATTGTAACAGGATCACTCAATTGTCGCGTAATATGTCACCCGGTCGGTTTTGCTTTAGTATGCGATACATGTGATAATATTTTGAAATGCTATCAAATTAAGAAGTTGCAAAAAGCGATTTCTTTCTTTTTTTAAAATTCCTTTTCTACTTATTCGTTATGCCATAAAAACACTACATTGCTTGCAAGACGTGTGATCAGATAATAAATATAGTGGAAACAATCTGTCCAATCTTATGTTACAAAAATTGGAAATAAGACATGTATACATATCAATATCAATATAGCTCCCTGTTTGGTATGGATTAAAATTTTAATTTAAGTCAAAGTCAATAATTAATTTCAATCACATATTTCATGGATTCCACCAGTTTTCAACCACATATTTTATCAGTTTTTGTTAAAATTTACTAAAAATCTGATTTTAATCCACTCTAAACATGGGCTAGGAATGTTAATGGCAAGTCGACTTGTCAACCCCTGAGCTTGACTTGATCCACCAGGTCAAACGATCCATTTATGCTTTCAGGGTCAAATCGGCTCACTTTAAAAAAAGTTGAACGACTTGCCCTTAGGTGGGGGCAAGTCAAGTCGACTTGTGGCTCACACATTTTTTATATTAAAAAAGTCACTTTTAAGCCAATTTGTTTTTTGATTCCCAGACGAGCCGATGGGAGCCGAAGAGTCAACGTATGACTTGCAAGAAAAAAATCTAGCTCAGCTAGCCTAATGACTCGCATTTGGGGCGACGAATGACTCGCTCCACTTGACATCTATATATCAATAAAATTTGGATAATACAATACAAGAACTAAAAAGACATACTATATGAGCAAAAGAACCACTAATCAAGCAATAATTTTTATGTGAAATCCTTCAATCA
>CAIGRN010124546.1:0-11182 GCA_903798345.1 Fraxinus anomala | reverse complement strand
TGTTGACAATTCACTTCAGTCATCGGTCGAAGCCTATGAAGTCTAATCCAAACTATAAAACCGGTTTAACATCATTGCCCAGGATTTATTGGGTATCAAAACCCAACAAAAAAAAAAGGCAAAAAAATGACAGATGTGTTTAATGAGAATGGGGATGAAATAGTTATAGATTAGCACAAATAACTGGCAATGAAATTGTTTCTGTTAGTACTGTAAAGGATGGAAATACCAAGTTGAGTGAAATTGCAATAACTCTAAATGAGGGTGATCCTGCGGAAGGTGTGGAAGAAAAGATCGCAGCGTAGTTAATGAGAATGAGGATAAAACAGTCAAAGATAAGCCGAAAGTCATCAAGCTAACACTCTTCAACTGGTCACTTTGCCCCCAAGCTAGGAGGTTCTCGAGTCTGTCCATCATTGAGCAATAAAATTGAACAAAAATCCAAAAAAGGAAATATATAAGAGCCTGTTTGGTAAGTTTTTATTAAATGTTTAAATTAAAAATGGATAGAAGTATTATCTTCAAAAATAAAGGCAAAAAAATGACAGATGTGTTTAATGAGAATGGGGATGAAATAGTTAAAGATTAGCACAAATAACTGGCAATGAAATTGTTTCTGTTAGTACTGTAAAGGGTGGAAATACCAAGTTGAGTGAAATTGCAATAACTCTAAATGAGGGTGATCCTGCGGAAGGTGTGGAAGAAAAGATCGCAGCGTAGTTAATGAGAATGAGGATAAAACAGTCAAAGATAAGCCGAAAGTACTAGTTGACGAAATTGTTTCTGCTAGTACTGTAAGTGCTGGAATTGCCGAGTTGAGTGAAACTACAATACCTTTGAAGGAGGATGATACTGCGCAGGGTGAGAATGAAAAGATGGCAGATTAGGTTAATGAGAATAAGAATGAAACAGTTAAAGATAAGTTACTTTCCTGTTAGTTAGATTCTCGATTTTCATTACCACATCTTTCCACGACCCATTTTCTGTATTCACTGTTTCCTTTTATACGCATGATAAAACCATCTTTTGGGCTTACACACCAACAATCTTATTATTTTTACATCCAAATCCCTTTGTTGAGTAGATACACTTTCCATTTCGATCTCTCATATGTTAAACCTATGGCAGTATCATCTAGTTATATAAATACACACAAGCATGTGCAATACACGTGCGATGTAAATGGCAATCAAACATTCTCAACAGTGCAAGTGGAATACACATTCCTTTTATTTTTTTCCCTTCCCGGCAACAAAGCTACACACAATCTTCTAAATATATATTGTAAAGAACACAGATTCTAGATCATATCTATATCAAGCAAAAAGTAAAGAATGGAAGCTGTAGAGCTAAAGCAAATTTGTGGAAAGCCTTTGACATTGAAGGAACAAAAAGTCAATCAAACTTTTAAAAGAAAAAGGAAACTTCACCAAACAAATATACATTTCTGCACTCCATTACTCCATATTTCCATTAGTTCCATGTATCAATTGTCTGTGGCAGGATATATGTCAAGAGTCACATTACGATCAGTCCTTTACTAAGTGAGCAAAAGTTTTATTCTTCATGCTTGCAGAGAATGGAAATCACATAATCTGTAACTATAGGCATTGATGAATTTGCTTATTTCGATCATGTAGAAAAGCTTCTTGATTTTTGGTACTGGAAATGGAAAAGTATTGCTTAGTTGGTTTGGGCATTATTCCACTATTTGGCCTATTGTCATGATTATGCAAATGATGATATATCTGTTTGAACAGGTTGCACACTGAGAAAGATAGCTAAAGATTGGACTAGAAGAATTGGTAATGACTGTCACTTGATATGCATACAGGATCCAGTTGAATAGTCCCATGATCTTGGTCTCAGTAGTAACAAGTATAGCATTTTTTTTTTTTGCTATGATACCATATCGAGTTCTAAAATTAACCTTCAAAGGTGATCTTTGTTGGGTTTTGATACCCAATGAATCCTGAGTTATGATATAAACGTTGGATTAAATTGTTACCAACAACCAAGTTCAAAAGCTCGACCCGAAAACAACGTTGGTCGTTGGAAGTAGCTTAAAGAATTAATGTTGCTCATGGCCCATATATATTACCTCTTGGATGGCGTTCAATATTGGCCCATTTAAGATTTTTATAGGTCCAACTAAAGCTTAACCTAGTCTATACATATGTTGCCTTTTACCCTAGCCGTTAGTGTATGATTTGTGTAGGAAATTGAGAGAATACGTGGCGGCCTTCTTGCTGAAAAATGGCTGCCTTAGGGAGTGAAAAACCGGTGGCTTTCTTTGTGTGTTTGGCCTCCTCTTTGTGTCTTCCTCCATTGTATTTCTTGTGCCTTTGTGGCTTACAAATCATCACCGTTATCTTGTCCTTTGTGTGAGATTGAAGAGCATCCGAGGTGAATATATTTGTTTTGGGATGGAACCGTTTGGATTGGTTGTTTGGTAGATAAAGGTAACGTGAAACTGAGCCCGTAAATCACCGATTTGATGATCCTTGGAGCGAGCTTCAGCGACAATCTTCATTAAGAGGAATGATTTAAGTCGCTTATTATTGAACTCGATAGTATGACTTCCCAATAACTTCTTGTAGTATGATCCAAATCCTTGTGTAGAGCTGTTTGAACCCAATATTCATACTTGATGTGTCCTATTCGAGGAAATAATGGAGATACTTTTAGTAATCCTGGTCAGTGTTGTGAATTCCATATATTTGTTCTTTACTCTCTGTGTTTAAATTTAATATTATGTCTAGGTTTTTAGTTTATGGCTTGGTCAAAATGAGTCAGTTTTGAAGGACTTCTCGTATAAGCTTTGGGCACTGTGTTACTGAGCAATTTTGTTAGGCCGTGTTGTGTTAAGTTGCGGTTACATTAGTGTGAGGACCTGCTAGAATTGCTAGATGTAAGTATTCTTTTGTCTTTCTAGTATAACAAATGTGTGCTCTTGAGCATTCATATTTTTAGATATTAGTAACAATCAACGTTGTTTACCACATATATTTTTGTTCGAACATATTCAGATGTATATTCATTTGGAAACTACTTCAATAAATTCATTTTCTAGACTAATATCTCATATGTTATCGTTAAAAAAAAAAAAAAAAATTATAACTGCCCAGTTAAAAAAACACAAAATGTGACCAAGGCACTTGACAATTACAGAACAACATTATTTTCGAATACAGTGAAATATATTTACCATTTCCATCCGACATCAAAATAACGGACAAATAAAAATGGTTAATCAGGCAAAGAAAATGTAGATAGAACTAGAATTTCTATTAAAAGCAGAAGCTCATTTGACTTAAACCTCTTAAAATAGACTATATTTCTTATCCTGCTTTTGTGTGCATCTGTTACAATCAACTCTTGGCATATTCAGTTGATTGTTCTTCGGGATGTTGTAGATAATGATGGTTGATTACAACATTCTAGATAATGGTTCAAGGTTTTGAGCCCCAGACTGCCCTTGGCAAAGGAACTCGAAATTTTAAAATCGGTTTAGCATCAAGCCAAAACACTCTTTTATTGGTCTCTTGCTCCCCGAGCTAGAAGGTGTTTCTCGAGTCCACCTGTCGTTGAGCAATCGACATTGAACAAAAAAAACCAAAAAAGGAAATATATAAGCATGTTTGGGAAGTATCTATAAATAGTTTAATTTAAAAATAGATAGAAGTATTATCTTCAACAAAATGTAAAATGATGACAGATGTGGTTAATGAGAATGAGGATGAAGCAGTTAAAGATAAGATGAAATAACCAGGAAATGGAATTGTTTCTGCTAGTAATGTAATAGATGGAAATGCCAAGTTGAGTGAAACTGAAATACCTCTACATTAAGGTGATCCTACGCAGGGACTGAACAAAAAGTTGGCAGATGTGGTTAATGAGAATTATGATAAAACAGTTAAAAGATAAGCTAAAGAACTAGTCAATGAAATTGTTTCTGCTCATACTGTGACTTAAGGAAATGCCAAGTTGAGTGAAACTGCAATACCTCTAAAGGAGGGTGATACTGTGCAGGGTGAGGATGAAAAGATGACAGACATGGTTAATGAGAATGAACACGAGGACGAAGAAGTTAAAGACAAGTAATTTTTCTTCTTATTTACATTCTCGATTTTTATTCTCTCAATCTTTCCAAGACCCATTTTCTGTATTCACTGTTTCCTTTTATATGCACAATAAAACCATCTCGGGCATACACACAAACAATGTTGTAAATTTTACACCCAAATCCCATTTTAGAGTAGATACACTTGTCATTTCCATCTCTCATGTACTAAACCTATAGCAGTATCTAAATAATAGTCTAGTTGTATTAATACAAACAAGCATGTGCAATACACGTGTGATTACGTGGCAATCAAACATTCTCAATAATGCACGTGGATGCACATTATTGTGTTTAGAATCTATTCAAGTGTTGACCTATAGTTCTAAATTCAAGTCTTTATCTATCGGATATTAGAAACAATAAATCCGGTTACCTCATTTATTATGCGAATATATACAGATGTATTATCATTTTGTAACTTCTTCAATATATCAGTCCAGACGTGGTCAATGAGAATGAGGATGAAACAGTTAAAAATATGTTGTTTCTGCTAGTGCTGTAATTGATTGAAATGCCAACTCGAGTGAAACTGAAATACCTATATATGAGGGCGATCATACGCAGGGTGTGGACGAAAAGATGGCAGACATGGTTATTCAGAATGAGGATAAAATAGTTAAAGATAAGTTGAAAGAACCAGGCAATGAAATTGTATCTGCTAGTACTGTAGCTGATGGAAATGCCAAGTTGAGTGAAACTGCACATGGAATACACATTACTGTTTTTAGAATCTATTTAAGTGTTGACCTAATATTTCTAAGTTAAAGTCTTTATTTGTCTGATATTAGAAACAATAAATGTTGTTACCACATTTATTACTCCAACATATTCGGATGAATAATCATTTGGCGACTTCTTCAATAAATCAGTTTTCCAGACAAACATTGCATATATTAACACATGGGATTTCGAAAAGATGGAGTGAAACTGCAATGTAAAGTGATGTTGACCATGCTTCCCTTCCAACCAAACTAGAATCTGCTACACCCAAGTCCCTCGTCAAATATTTAACAAGAATTGCTGGAGATCAATCTGATACACCCAATTCCCTTGTTGAATATTCAACAACTATTGCTGGAGATCATAGTGAAGAAATAGTCAAAACCTTTTTTAGTTAAGAAGATATGGTGTACGGCATTGAGGAGCACCTGAATACCAAGTATGAAGGAACCTGAAAGGTTTTATTGGGAGAAGTCAATGGATTTTAAACCCAGCCACTAAGTTGTCAAAGTTATGGAGAGACTTGATTAGATTGGCTGGCTATGATCGGGTGACTGGATTAAAATTGTGGTGGCAAGTGGGAGTCATTTCATTCCCGAACACTTGTATAACTGTTTCTTGGAGCATTCAGTGAAAGCAGCACGAAGTGAAACATCTAAGCAACTGGTTGCATCAGTTGTTGATGTTGGCCCCCCAGCTGATAGGGTGAAGATCAACTGGTGACAAACTAAAGATCGTTTCTAGGTTTATGCCCTAATACCTGGGTTTTTTCTTGAAGAGGTGCGAGTTCAATCAGATCCTGCTGGACATTAGTCATAACAGGTCAGCCAGAGCAACCCGAAAACCCCTGGGGTATTACATCATTCAGAAAGGTGGTGAGCTTCCTTACAAAAATTGATCATGTTCCATACTCCTGCTGTGGTTATTTTGCATAGGCATCTCTTTATCCGCGTCCCTCCCTTTTGAGCATTGATACTGCTATATCAAGGTTTATTAACAACCTCTTTGAGCATCTGGGTGAATCATGGCAGAAAACCAACTCTGGCACAAGTTGCTAACTTTGTGTATGTTCTGACCGTTAAATGTGAATGATTTGCATCAGCAGATTAGTTCTTGGAGGTCTAAGTTATATATTTAAGGTATTAGTAAGACGGCATATAGAGGCTTTTTCATCCCTGTTAGCTTCTCTAAACTGTTTAAAGGGGAAAAAAAAAAATTTGATTTCTTTTTAAATCAGTAGACTTTCTTTCCATTTCGAGTACTGTGTACAGCTTAATTGTATTGGCATTGCTATTTACCTCACATTTTCAATTGGATGTTGAACCATTTGATCACTTAAATCATTAGATCGGGCCAAAAGTATATCATTTAAATATTTTCAACACTATAAACTTGGAGCCTTACCAATCATAGCATGTTGAATCGATTCATTTCGATTCTTAATAAAAGGACAAGGGATTAGATAGAAAACGAGGAAAAGTACAGTTTCAAAATATTATAATCTATAAAAATATAATGTTATTTCATAAATTTCTTATTTAATTGTTTTTTTATAAGAATAACAATTAAAATCAACAAGCTTTACTAATTCAAGCAAGCGTGTGCAAAGCTCGAGCAATTTAAATGAAAACTGAACACACTATACAAGTGCACGTGAAATGCAGAACTACACTAATTTTCTCGATTGATAAATCTCAACCAAATTAGAATACATTCGAAATGAGGAAAAAATGGAGTCCTTGTCTAAAAAAATGCGTTGAGAAATAGCAAATGTATAGAAGAGATGGTGTTTTTTAACTCTTTCAAAATGGAATCTATATAATTCTAGTGTTTCTATAACAGAAGTATATAACAAATACTATCATTAATTTCATCTTTAACTTTTTCTCAGTGTGGCTTGATTAGGGGTATTTATCTTCGTGGACACTATATCCATTTTCCTTATCTGTTCACCCTACGTTATCAGATTAATGGAATTTTTGTTGTTGAAGAAAAGCCACCCACGAAAAGTGCCTGGCCTTGAACGGCCAAATTTTTTAATTCCTCATGGTCAGCAAAAAGAATGAATACATGATAAAATAAATGATGATATATAGAGTTGAACGGCTTGCACAAATAGCATAGAATTCTTTCTCAAAAGTGTTGTAGCGTGACTTGGCATAAGGCGATTTTTCACTAAAGTATGCAACTACCAGAAGAACAAGTATGGGCACTGATGTGAGCTTTGGTTAGATCAAGTCATTTGCGCTACCTTCATCAGTAGAAAGTTCCCCTCCTTTTAACTATCTGTAATTGGCACCATGATAGAGCTAAAATGCAGAATAAAGCGCTAAAAAGAAAGATGTCAACCTGTGGAAGTTGCAAATGTTGGTGATTGTTCAAGGTTCAGGCATTGTTGGACATCGGCAAGTTCGGCCATAGATATTACATAGCCTAATATAAACACTTTATCCGCCATGAAAATGCATTTCTTTTGGCTGTGAAAAATCACTCTATGTACAACGCAATAAAACTGCACTCAAATGCTTAAGGTGCTCAACTGTCACTGAAAAATAATGAAAAGTTTGCCCACAAATGGCAACAAGATCTGATGCAGGAACACATAAATGTACTTGGTGTGTTTGATAGACCAATGTGCATCACCAACCACTCTAAGAGTCCCTAGACTTTTGAAAGTAATCTTCTACTCATTGCCCGAGAGAATACAAATCTGACGGTAGCCATTTTGCAGATCCAACTTACTAAAATAGTAGCCCTGTTCAACTGGTCCAATAGGCCATTCAACCTTGGTATCGGAAACTCCAAGGGGAAATGTAATTTTTTTGGATAGCTCTTCTGTCCACACACATCCATCAACTCTCATTCTGAATGGCATATGGTATACTTTAGTAAATCCTTAGCCAACGATACTTTCAGTTGCTCAGAGAAATATTTTGAGATCACTCCTGAAGTCATACGGCGATGAGACGATTTGGAAGTAGAGCACTAGGAGCAAAATCAATCAATGTGGTTATCGATGTCTCTTAGTGATGTCCAACCCAATAAAATTTCAATCGGAAAGACTTCAGAAAACTCATATAGAAGGTCAGCTATCACCAACAATGTATCACGCTTGGTCGTGGCCTTCATCCCTACAGACTCATCTGTCCCTCAATAACCCTCTCTAAAACAAAGACCTAGGTAGAGCATCTCCAAAGTACTCTTTATTTTTAACGAGCATCTTGGTCATAAATAACAGAGTAGCTAAAGTATTTAATATAATATGAATAGTAAAACTGGTGGAACATCAGGGGCGGAGCCAAAAAAATAACATTGGGCTGAAATTTAAATTTTTTTGAATGAACTCACGTCATAAGAGGCTAAACTCATGATAAAGAGTGTACGACACTCAATGAAATCACTACAACAAAAAGGTGATTTTGCTACAAGAAATTTTGCGATATACGAAAAGTTGTTGCAATAAGTGATTTAGCGCGACACATTTTTAAAAGTTTGTCGCAAAGATTGATACGAAAAAGATAAGTATAAAAAATATAAGGCGACATAAAAATTTGTCGTGAAATGTTAGAAGTCGCGACAAATAGTAAAGATTGTCGCCAAAAACATGAGGGAACCAAGATGCCAAAATTTTTTTGGTGTGGAACTTATGGTGACAAACTTATTTCTTGCAACAAAGCATTTGTGATACAATAGGGTCTACTTTTTGCGACAAAGAATATTTGTTGCTAAAAATTCTATAGATCGAGGGAAAATTCACTACAAGAAAAATTATTTATTGCAAACGGGCAAAAAACATTGTCATATGTCTTTCACAACTTTCACCCGTATGTTGTAACCTCTAATATTGTTGTAGTGTATAAGGATATGGCAACGTGCAATGCACGTTTTTGTTAAGTTTTTGCTACGTTTTTTCATCCGTTGCTTTTATTATATTTTGCAATCTTATTCGCTTATTATCTTAATTTCTTTTTGTAACAGTCAATGACTAATGTATTCAGTTTTTTTTTCCAACATTATGGTGGAAAAAGCAAACACCAAAAAATATGAGGCGTTATGAAAAATTGTCATAATATTTAGAATACACAACAAATAATGTTGTCAAAAAAATATGATCGAAATAAGGTTTCACGACATTTACAATCTAACCAACAATCTAAACATATTAATTTTCCCAGCCCATTCACAATATGACCCAACCAACCCCAAATAAAAAACTAGGTTCCATGTGGGCTGGGCTATAGCCCAACTGATGTGACCCAAAAAAGGCATGAAGCGGACGAAGGCTTGAAATTCATTGAAAAGAGGCTAAGGGCACGTTCGAGGTTGTTTCGGGTTGACGATATCGCACAAAATCCTGGCTCTAGCAATGGAGTTCAAGAAGGTAAAGTTAATGGGCCAAGGGTCAAGATTCATGAATGGGTCGAAGGCCGAAAACAAATCGAACAACTTAATTCGAGCAAGGGACGAAGAGGCCAAAAATCTCAACTATGTGACCGCATAGTTGAGTTGTGCATGCGGTCGCATGCAAGCAATCCGAGAGCAAAGTGGAGATTTCAAGTGGCCTATGCAACCGCATATCCGAGGAGAAATTTTTATTTTTTTCTCGAGTTTCCTAGTTTGACTAAAAAACAATCTTTTTAACATAGACGAAATTCGGGGAGAAATTTTTATTTTTTTTCGCGAGTTTCCTAGTTTGACTAAAAAACAATGTTTTTAATATCTTTTGTGATTTCTTCGAATTTGTCACGAAATTATCTAGCTAAATTANTTTTTATTTTTTTCTCGAGTTTCCTAGTTTGACTAAAAAACAATCTTTTTAACATAGACGAAATTCGGGGAGAAATTTTTATTTTTTTTCGCGAGTTTCCTAGTTTGACTAAAAAACAATGTTTTTAATATCTTTTGTGATTTCTTCGAATTTGTCACGAAATTATCTAGCTAAATTAGGGTTTAGTATAAATAGCTTTTATTTTCTTCATTGTAAGCAGACTTTGACAATTATTTTTGATAGAATTCAATTATTTGGGAGTTTTATTCCTCCACGTTTTTGGTGGCTTAAAGTACTAACTTAAACTTATCAAAAGGTTTTGCAATCCCTTTTGTGGCATTCTTAATTCACTGTTCTTGTTCCGGTAATCAACGGGTCGGATTTTTTACGTGTAATCTCGATTCTTGGTACGGGTCGAGTTGATCTTTGCGCAACGTAATTTCTAGCTTTCTTGGGTTTGTTTCATCTTGTTCGTGGGTTCCCAAGGTCGATTCTTGGTTGGATTCACATCATTTGGTATCAGAGCTTAGCTCTAGAATTCAAGTCATTTATCCTTTTAATTTTGTTGAATAATTTTCGTTTGAAAAAATAAATAAATAAATAAATCCAGTTTTATTTTTCTTGATTTGAGTCATTATTTTTGTATAATTATGTTGTTTAGTTGTCTCTAGATTAATTATTTAGTTGTTTATGAGTTCCGTTCAAAAAAAAAAAGACAAAAAAAAGTCTCTACATCCCGAGAACGTTTAGAGGCAAAACAGAACAGAAAAAAAAATTGTGGTAAAACAGAACAGAAAAAAAAATTGTGTCATTTTGTTTTCTTTTATGGAAAATTGAGTCTAGTACCTCAATCTGTGTGAATTTGGTTGACTATCTGAAAACTTGTGCTTGTGGTGGTGTTTGCTTCGGGAATTGTGTTTCGTTTGATTGAGATTAGTTATTTCTCGAGCCATTGAAAAATGAGGACGAGCAGTAAAAGGCAAGAGTGATGAGCTCAATAACGGGTAAAATCCAAATTCGAGTGATATATGATTGCAAACACGCGAGGTAAAATATTTTCCTTTTTTTGTTATTCATTTTCATTTAATTTCTGTTATTTAATTATTTGCAAAAAAAAGGGAGGGGGAAGATATGAGTAAAAGCGAGGAAGAAGCAGTGCCTAAAGGGTTTTATGTGGAGTTTATGGATAGTATGCAGGCTATACATCATATGTTTGATCAGTTGGGTTTAGCGTTTGATCGTATTAGTGGTGATGTAGCTAGGCATGAAACCTTGATTGAGAGTCAACAGCGAGGAACGCCTCAAAGGGTCCCTCGTGAGGAAAGATGAGATAGGCGAGGACAGAATCTTATGGCTGAATTTGATGAGAAAGACGATGCGGTGAGTGTAGGGAGTGATGATTATTATTTGGAAGTTGATATAGGACAGATGAGAAATAGAGGAGGTAGGATTGATCGAGGGGTTGATAGAAATTTGGGGAGCATCAAACTGAACATCCCAACTTTTCAAGGTCGTAGTGACCCTGAGGCTTACTTAGAATGGGAAAAGAAAGTGGAATTGGTGTTTGA
>CAIGRN010124541.1:0-23664 GCA_903798345.1 Fraxinus anomala | reverse complement strand
CATTCATTTATCGAGATTTTACCATATCTCCCAAAATATTCTTTCTTTAGTTTCTTTTTTTTATTGATCAAAACTAATTTAGTTGCCAGCTTTTGGTTTAGTGAAGTTGCATACCTAATTTAAAGCCCTAATGAAGTTCTATTTCTATGTTTTCCTCGAAAGTTTATGCAACAATTTTGATCACATATAGCCCCAATTAAGTTTAGATAAAAATTAGATTTNTTTTAGCTCTTCTCTTTCCTTTCCCGATTGGTTCTGTGTCAGGTGAGTGGCGGAACTTCTTCCTGTCAGGCAGAGCTTTGCCAAGGCGTATTTTCTTACGTGTGATCGGGCCGGAGTGAAACAAGGGATCAAAGCGTCGAGGCGCGAAGTCTTTACTTTAGGATCGGATGCAATTCTGAAGCTGGTACATGCTGCACTGGTCCATGTTTCTGGCATCCTTTAGTCTATTTTATGAAATCGGACAAGATGGTTGGCCAGTAATGGCCATGCCCTCTGATCAGCCAACTCATTTTATGCCCCGCTTGATATGATCCACATACTATACTCCATCATGGACTATTAAATTTTATTTAGATTTAATCAACTCTTTAAATTTAACCAAACAGGGACGTGGTTCCAAACACAGAAAAACGATTTCCAAAACATTATAGTCATGCATGAAGATCTATATAACAAGACCGTATCTTTCAACTCTGTTGAAGTAATCCGACTCCAACAGAGATTAATAACACAGAAAATTATCCAAGTGGAAACAGATACAAACAACAAACTCAAACAATGGCCCGTAGCTGTACTAAGCTTCTATTTGGTGAAAATTAAAATTAAAATTTTAATTTAAGCTAAAATCAACAATTAACTTTAACCAAGACCCACAACTTTTCAACAACACATTTCATCGACTTTTATCAAAATTTACTAAAAATCTGATTTTAATCCCCACCAAACAGGAACTAAATCTTTGATGAGGCACCAAAGTATAGCTCAAATATCTCGCAACATTAATATTTGCAGTAATTTAAAAATAATTATTCTTATTGTACATAATATATGTACATAATGGTGAACATAACTCTCACATGTGATGAGACACCATGCAGATCCCAAGGATAGGTCCCATCCTATATGAGAGTTATGTACACCATTATCATTATGTACATAATAATAATATATTATGTACCTCCAACATTGCTCATTTAAGAATGTATATATATTATGAGTAGCGTGTTTGGCAAGGCACTAGAACTACCATAACAAAATAATAACTTCGTTTTTTCCTCTAATAATGGTTAATATTGTAGTGTCCACTTTTACCAGTTATAAGGAATGACAGAGACCAAGGGGAAGGGGCATGGTGGGGGTGGGAACCACTGCAATTGTGAATTAATCTAGGATGCAGATGGAGAGCTCAGTTTTACACCAAATAAGAGGACATTAGATTCCAACTAATTTTCATGTGTGACGGCATAGAAGCCACAAACCGGAGAAGATCCGGTCCTGACTCATTCACATTGTAGTTCCCGGCATCTTTATTGCAGAGAAGTTCAAGAAACTTTGCAATGTTTGGAATTACTAGTTCCCTGCAATGCAGATGCAGCAGGGGAACCTTAGATAAAACACTTCCTTTCTGCACATCCAGACCCTCTGGCCTCCGCATTTTGTAAGGTTTGCCAGTCTTTGGCTCAAAATCAACTCTAGGCATTTGCTTCCATCTACTATGAATAAACCAACCGTACCTATAGTCACCCACGATAGGAGTACCAAGAGCTTCAGCACAATGCACTCGAAGCTGCAAAAAAGACTAGTAGCATTAAGATGCTAAGGATACAACTTTAATGAATACATTGCTTGAACCTTTAATGGCATATTCAGTAGCGAGGATTAAATGGTAATTCACTATGTAGTATTTTCCAATCCAACTTTTCTGAACATGATATGAAGGCAACTTATATTAGGTCATAATCATCGGCGATACAATCACTTGTCGACAAATTCAAGATTGTTGCTTTGGTCCCAGTGATTATCGTAGCACTGATAATCCTTTCCCACACTTAAATTAAGACTATAGAGAAAACTATATTAGATGAATGTTCACTCCTAGATACAGAAAATTAGAGAAATGTGTATAAATTTTTATCCATTCCAAATCATCTCCCAAAAACAAAATTTGAATAAAATTTAAGAATCTCTACAGCATATAGACGAGAGGTCAGAATCACATGGCACGTGTCTATGTTGGATTTTTGTGATCCACATTATGTGGAATATTTTGAGAAAATATTTCCTTTATTTCACGTGTTTTATTGGAAATATGTCCTTTTATTTCACGTGTTTTATTTGAAAAATATTATTTTCTTTTATTTCACGTGTTTTATTGGAAAAATATTGGGAAAATATTATTTATTCCACGTGATTTTTTTTCTTATTTCCATCTTTGTGATATTTCTAGGCCCTACAATTAGTAGACTCTTCATTCAATTTAGTAGATTGCAGACGTTGCTGAAAGTTGTTATTTTCGCTCCATTGGTTATCATTAATAAAATATTCGGTTTATCTGCCAATTTTTTGTTTGCTTTCTTTTAAATCTTGTTCTTGTTTATTAGTTTGTGCGATATCGCGCCATATCACCTCCTCGTATTCCTAACAAATGGTATCAGAGTCGAGGTTCAGCAATTCCGCAGAGCAAGGATTTGATTGTTTGAGGTTTTTTGTTATCGATGGTTACCATGAAGTACAATATTCCGCTATTGGATTGTAGTACAAAATTTTCGTTGTGGCAAGTGAAGATGAGAGCTGCATTGGCACAAATGGATTTGGATGATGCTTTGTTGGGATTTAATAGGATGCCCATAACTTGGACAACAGAAGAGAAGCAATGGAAGGATCGAAAGGCACTTTCGTAGATTCATCTTCATCTATCTCACAACATTCGTCAGGACGTCGTGAAGGAGAAGACATCAGCTGCATTGTAGTTGAAACTGAAGCAATTATGTATGACCAAAAATTTGACCAGCAAATTACATCTGGAGCAGAGACTTTATCCTCTTCGCATAGCAGAAGGCCGATCACTGGAAGATCATCTGACCTTGTTTAAAGAGATTGCCGCTGATTTGGAGACGTTAGAGGTAAAATATGATGAAGAGGACTTGGCATTAATCCTGTTGTGCTCGCTGCCTGGTTTGTTTTCGTCGTTTAGAGATGATTCTGTACAGTCACCATTGAAGACGTGTATGATATCTTGTTCTCAAAAGAAAAGATGAAACATCTAGTTGGAGCTTGTTCTAGAGATGAGGAAGCTCTTGTGGTTCATGGTGATCGGCAAAAGGGCTAGTCGATGGTGGATTTCAGTAATAGGATCTGCTTTTACTGCAAGAAAAAAGGACACATCAAAAGGAATTGCGAGAAGTAGGAGGGTAAGAATAATTCAGCTGCAAATCTTGGAAGGCAATCAGATATTTCGGAAGAGACCAACGTAGTTGAGGACTATTTGGGTAGAGTAGATGTTTTGACGATTTCTAATGTGGAATCCAAGCCTGATGAGGATTGGATTTTGAATACAGCTTGTGCGTTTCATATGAGTTCCAAATGAGATTTGTTTGAATCATATGAAACGGTGACAAAAGGTGTCGTTATAGGAAACAAGAAATCTTATCGGGTAGCTGGTATTGGGAGAGTCAAATTGAATTTTGTGGATTGAACAATCAGAACACTGGGCCAGGTTCCAGACTTGAAGAAGAATATCATCTCACTAAATACCCTGGATTCGAGAGGGTACACGTTCTTTGAAGCAGGTGGAGTCTTGAAGGTTTGGAAGGGTGTCCGTGTCCGTCTCAATTATATATCTTGCAAGGTTGGGCAGAATCAGTGAAAAGACATCAACACAGATTTGGTACCATGGTGGATATATAGTTTGGTACAGCACCATTGGAAGTTGGCTCTGAGTCTATTTTGGAGAATACTACCCTGTCGAGTTTGGGGGATATGGGTAATTCCGCTTTATCACCACAGTCTGCGGTTCCAATGCATTCGATGGCTAAGGAGAGATCCATTGGAGATAGGTACGAGGATGCTGATTTGGATGTGCATACTTTTGGAGTTGTTGAAGGTGACGAGTCTAACCAAGGGCCTTCAGTTAAAGCATTTAGTGTTGATTCTGCTACAGGGTGTGCTTCGACCCTGTTTGGTAAATTTTGAATTTTTTGTGAATTTTGGGAACCCGTTGGTTAGGTTCATTTATCCGTGTTGAATATGGTGGAAGAGGAGAATATTTTTCGTATATTGGAGAAGTTTGGTTTGGGATGAAGAGTTCAGTTTTTCGTTGCAGTCGAACTTATTTTTCCACGAGAAATTTTGAAAGTTCATTCGTTGCATCGAAATTTGTGTTAAGGTGGATATTGTTGGATTTTATGACCCAGATTAGGTGATATTTCTTTTATTTCATATGTTTTATTAGAAAATTATTATTTCTTTTTATTTCACGTGTTTCATTGGAAAAATATTAGGAAAATATTATTTCTTTTATTCCACGAGATTTTTTTTCTTGTTTCCATCTTTGTGATATTTCTAGACCCTATAAATAGTATGCTCTTCATTCAGTTTAGTAGATTGCAAAGTTGCTGAAAGTTGTATTTTCTCTCCATTGGTTGTCATTAATAAAATATTCGATTTCTCTGTCAATTTTTTGTTTGCTTTCTTTTAAATTTTGCTCTTGTTTATTAATTTGTACGATCTATACTTCATATCGCGCTATATCACCTCCTCAAATTCTTAACCGAAACAGTTTGAAGTTATTAGACTACAGAACTGTTGACTAGAATTCAAAAGGATTGTACTACATTTGAGGGTGAAAAAAGTTACTTTCTTGGTACCTGATGTTTACGGCAGGTATGTGGGCGTAATTCAATCCATGAACATCCATTAATCATGGGACCAAGCACACGATATTCAGTTATAGCCTCATGGGAAGTTTCTAAGCCATAATTATTAGCCAAAATAACCCTCTCAGTTTTCCCATCATCAAGAAGTACCTGCAAATCCATAACATCAGTTAGTGATTCACCCAGTCGCATCAACCAGCAATTTGGAAGCCATAAATAATTCTTAGAGACCTTTGTAAGTGGAGCACAAATTAAGCCTTCTTTCTCCTCAGGGCAACCTATGACCAATGCCCAGTACCTCTGATATGTTTCCTCACGAGCATCACTCCAACCCTAGAATCAAAAGAAAGAGAGAGAGATACTATGTCAAAAGTTAATAATTATATTGAGGATATATCATTTGAAGAAAGTAATCGATAAGCTTATGGCTTCTCTTATCGACTATGAGTACCTTAGACATTGATTTCCCCTTCTTTACATCACTGAACAACCAATGAAGGTAGGAGATGCTATCTTTCGTTCTTCCCATGATAAGGAGACCACTACTCTCCCTATCAAGACGATGCACCTATAGGAGCATCTATATAAGAATCAATGGACTTGAATTCAGGAGTTAAACAGATGTATTAATAAAAGTTATACAAGTATTAGCTGATGAACAGTAATCTTTCAATCAAGTACATATCTTTGCTGAATGAGGTAGATTCTCGTCTACGTCAATTATACAACAGTAACTCACCAATTTTGGACCCTCATCATAATCATAAGACAAGGCTGCAGCTGCCAAGGCATCCATGCTGTTATGAACTGGCATGTTTCCCTAATTCCATGCTATGCACTAAGAAACGGGCCATAGAAGAGCCTAGAAAACAGCTAAATAGAAGTGGACATTATGGAGAAGGTTAACAATGCTAACCTTTACGGGCAGTTTAGGAGGTTTATTTAACACAAGTATAGCAGAGTCCTGAAATGACAGCAAAACAATATCAATTCAGAAAATTTAACCATATCTAACAATAATGGTAGGAGGCAGATTGTAGTAACCATTTTATTGGGAGGGTACGGAAGGAAGAATGCTAGTGATAACAATTTACCAAAACATTTATGTTCATTCCCAGCTCAACATCATATCATACTTAAAACAATAAGCCTCTGCACGTACTCAATCACCAGAAATACCTTGTACTTTACAAGCCTCTGCAAGTACTCAATCTCATCAGCATTTGGGCATAGAGTTCCACTTGGTATAACATCAAACCTCTTTGGAATTCTACTTTCAGCAACAGATACAGGAACATAAATTCTTGCGCCCACCTTCATTACCTCATTATGTTTAATCTGTACATTAGATATATGGTTGTAAATCCATAAAACATACGTAAATATGTTATTTAAGCATTCGTTAACGAGATTCAAATAGACAAAAGAGAGAACAGAGACGAAAAAACAGAC
This sequence comes from Fraxinus anomala, assembly GCA_903798345.1. Lineage (NCBI taxonomy): Eukaryota > Viridiplantae > Streptophyta > Magnoliopsida > Lamiales > Oleaceae > Fraxinus > Fraxinus anomala. The sequence goes on along the minus strand of CAIGRN010124541.1, from coordinate 17,335 downwards.
TTTCAATGTTTCATTACACTAGGTTTACATGGTTGGCTCCTAATAGCATTACTACCTTTATCAAGGACAATGGTTGGCCTTTGTGACTTCTAGATGAGTTTGTTGAATCAACACATTCCATCTGAACCTGTTAGAAGCCAAATGGGATATAAATTTACTAGTTTTAAAAGAAATTTCTACCATTCAACTACATTCAGATATTTTATAAAAGAAGGTCTTTGTCCTTCTCAGGCATTCCAAGTTAAGAGGGAAAGTCAAATCGCAAATCAATCACACAATCTATAAGCTCTACAATATAGGAACTGTCCAAGAACATCATGATGATTTAATAAAAACTATATGAAATATTTCACTATTTTCTAAGTCCCTGAATCATGATCACCTATAGAAACATATATACAGGATAAGATATATGGATCATAGTCAACCTCCCATATTACAAAGGTGATAACTGCCAATCAATTTCTTAATGTAATGTACACCAAGTTCCATCACAAATGTTCAACAAAAAGGTTGAGTGGCTCAATAATTTTTACCAGTTATGGATTCTTCACAAATAGATATTGTATTTTGACAAAGCGAAACTGATAAAAATGAAGAGAGAGTAAAACACTCACAAGGCCCTTATTGAAATGGGACTGAATAACAGGAGGGGGGATGTCATCAAAGTAATACTTGAGCCAGCTAATAGCAGTGACATGATGAGCAGAGGCCGATTTTCTTCCCGGCAATGGGTGGCCTGGGAATGTTGGCAAAGAAAGGAGCTGCTGGGGCTTTGGACCGTCTTTTGGACAACCCAAATGGGCAACATTGTTAGACACCCGGATTACAGCCTTGGCAGAAGCAGGTGGTGGAAGATGGATTCTTGTCCTAGAATAGTTTCGGACAGCCAACACGATTTGCTGATTGAGGAACTTCTTCCGCATAAGAATGAGGAAAATTGAACTTAACACCAACAGAATTTGAAATTATAACCAAAACTATACAAGTGCTAAAATTTTCTTATTGAAATTCTATCAAACACCTTATGGGCTTTACATTAAATTGATTTTTTGGCTACTTTTTCCATAACTCAGAATGATATCAACTTATCAAGAGAAAATAAATTGCAAAGACCTACGCACTAAATTTGTGGAATGTTTAGTTTCAGGACTCCTAAACTTTTTATTTAATGTGTCAACAAAACTCCCTTTGGTTGTTTTCTTTTGTGCATCCTTTGACAATGACATCCCCACCATGAAGGCATCTTTTCTGAAATATAAGAAACAAGTCAGAGATTACTTTAATAGCAGAGACAAATTATCAAAGCATAGATTGAAGTAAAATTGCTGCATAACAAGTATCACCCCATTTCCATGAGCAATTAATATACTTTCTACCACCCATTTTGCTGATAACTTATGCTTCTGTCAGTGTAAGATCAGAGATCCTAATTTTATCTTGAAACATATTTCCAGCTATCAAAATAATAATGTGTAATATTGGCTGCCACCATAAAAGATTGGGAAGATACATTCAAATTCACCTATTCTAAGAAGTCCCTTCATTCTTTTTTCTTTTTTTGTGAGGATGGTGGTAAAACTCATTTGCCAAAAGTATGCATTCTTACTACTAATAATCGCTCATTATCAAGTAAATGACTAAAATTTTATCTCAATTACTAAAAACGCAGCTCTCGAGTCAGCACTTCATTTCATTCCAAAAAGAACTCTCCAGCCACTAAATAGACGTACAAAGAAATAGAACTCTCGTACATAGAAATAGGTCACATCTTTAATAACCCCATCTTAGCAAATAACTCTCTTATATAGTTCAACAGCCACATATCATCCCAAGGCTTAAAAAATTGGCTCTTTTTACCTCTTTCCCAATTCGCAGAATTTCTCGCCTCTAAAATCATCAAAGACTCAAAATTCCAAACTACATTCACCACCAAAAGACATAAAAATGGATAAGAAAAGAAACATCTAAAAGAGATAAAGCTTACACGAGCCTATCTTGGAACGATGGAAAAGAGAAGCAGATTTTCAGAAATTGAGCCTATCTTACGCGCAATTGAGGTCTGGTATATCTCATACTTGTATGGGAGAGGGTAGAGAATGTAGGGACCGTGGGAGAGACGTCGAGCGAGAGAGAAGGATCTAGGTTTGCCAGTGTATTCGAGTGTGTAATATGGCATCGGGCCGAGTCAGAGTCTCGGGCTGCGACCCAAGACTTGGGACTCGGATGGAGTAAAAATATTTCGAAATTTTTTTAGTTCAAGCTGAATCGAACAAAAGCTCGGTCAAAATGTTTAGGCCTTATCGAGCCGGGCCGTGCTTGAGCCATCTTGATTTTTATTTTTTTTTAATCCATGACAAATTTAAATTTTTTTTAAATGAATATAAAATTTGTGCAATTTATATGTAATATAAATAATAATTAAATATTGACATATAAAAAAATTGCAGCTAAAATGAAAAGAAAATAATTAAAAAAAAAAAGTGACAAACAAGTTTTTATATATATATATAATTTTTTAGGCTCACAAGTAGGCTCGAGCCTCGACTCGACCCCACCGAGCCACGAACCGATCCGGCTCGAGCTTTTTCTGGGCCAAAACAAATAATTTTGACCATTGATTAGTTTCTAATTCGATTGTTTACATAAATCATCATTTTAAATCCAAATTAATTAAGGCCTGCTAGCACTGCAAATTCAGAGGGATTTGTCCTCCAATTTGCTAGAGCATTGGTGTCGACGGTTTCCCTATAACGCAACAAGTGATGATCAGTATGAGAATCAGCTTACCTGATAATTCGAAAATCAAAACCGCAATAACAAAATCCTCAACAGTTTTATTAAATTCCGAGTGCTACATTTGTTTATCATCAATTGAATTCTTACCATTCATTCATCTTAATTTGGGTCTACTGTTTTTCCAAAAAATCTGTGATTATCATACAACAACAAAACCAATTGAGAATATATGGCCAGTAGGGAGGAGAAATCCTAGTCATGGCAATGGGCCGAGTCGAGTCGAGCCGGCCCTTAAACCCACGAGTCGGCTCGTGGCTCGTTTGCTCGTGGGCTCGGCCCACGAACTCGTGAGCTCACGAGCCGAGCCGCGAGACCATGAGATTTTTGATTTTATTTTATTTTTTTACTTTTTGACTCTTTTTTTTAATTTTTCGTAAGCCCACGAGCCGCTCGCGAGCTCGGCGAGCCGAGAGCTCACTTGCGGCTCGGTCTCATTTTTTGACGAGCTCGAGCGGTTCTTGACTCTCTTTTCACGAGCCGATCGGTCAAACCGACGAGCCGCTCGACTCACTAAGAAATCCCCCAAAATTTTGCAGTAGAAGGGGAGGGTTTAACTATGAAGTTAGGGAGAATTTTCTCCCCTTGTTTGTCGGTGGTGTGTGGATTATATATATATTTCACGCTTTGTCTAATGATTGAGAATTGAATTCAAGTTATTAGAGTAAGATTTTTTATTTTTAAAGAGTATATATAAATTTAGAAAGAGTTTTTAAGTATTCCAACATGCTTTTTATTTTCAACGTGTTTGATTGACTTTATTTTTCATGAAAATTGTTTTTATTTCATTCAATTTTCTAATTTTGGAGTGTTTGATTGACTATTTTGTGACCATTTTTTCTCAAAAACAAGGAAAACNCATCTATGATCCACTATTTCAATCTATCCAATTATGAAATCAACTCATTTTTAAACAAGGTTTAACTCAATTTTTGTGCTCAATATATATCAAAAGTTTACATAGAAAAGTCAAAATTAATCTAAGTATGTAACTTATTTACCATTCATAAATCAATTCAAAATTTAATATATTCATCATTGTCAACAAGTCCAACTAACTCACACAATATATATATATATATGTATATATATATATATATATATATATATATTTTTTTATTATTATTATTATTTTCTAGGCAATTCACACTTTTCAAAAACTCAACTTTATAGAAAAGTAAATCATATTCTAGATTGAAAATTAAACAAATCAAACACCTTTAATTGATAATTTCCATGCAAATAATATCTATGCAATTCAATTGCTTAAAATTTATTTTTCTTCTATGTAAGTTCAAATTTTACTACGTCTAAAAAATATTTATTATTTTTTTCTATCGTTTTATTTTCACTAGCTTCGCTCCGAATTATTATTTAATTTTTTCTATTGAAAATTAAAATATTTTGAATACATTTAATTATAAACTCACTCTCTATTTTAAAATGTTAATTTGAAGAGTCTCTTGAAGTATAATTTTAAATTTTGGCTCTTTGAAATAAAGATGATCTCATGTTTATATAGCATCTTGGAAATGCTTTTAACTTCATAAATCTTTGCTTTCACCATGGAGTTAGATCATATCAAGAATTTGTGAATTTCAAACAATTTTTTTAAATAATTACTTTTGTTATTTGAATGACATTACTTTTGTTATCAATATTGGACGACTCAGACATATCCATTGATTATACTAATTAAATTGGGTCAATTGAATGAAGAAAACTAGTTTTGGGCTTTGGCTAAGGATGTCTATTTGGCTCGTTGACTTAAATCGCCAACAACTCGAGCTGAACCTAATATTTGAATGACGAGCCAACCCTCGTCTCACTATCCATTATAGGCAGTCGCCTGCTTGAAGCAAGCTACTCATGTAGCTGCAAAAGCAATTGCTTTACCACAAAAAATATATATATATAAAATCGACTGGGGTCGATAAGGCTTGAGCCTAAAGTTCGAGTTGTTTTTCACCCAAGCCGCGAACTTAAGCTCCTAAGCCGACTCGGCACGGCCCAACTCGTTTACATTCCTAACTTGAAATTGACCCGTTAGTCCCACAAGCTATTTCATTTCCTCTATAAATAAGCAAGATCACTCCACATTGAAGGTATGTTATGTTTTTAACATCTTAGCCTCATCCAAATTCTCTCCTCAATTATTCTTTTGCACTCGTTTTCATCCTTCTGACAATTGACTTGATCGTCGGAGTACAAATGATCATCGGATTGTTTTCTCGACATACGACCTCCTGAACTCTAACGATGTGTTTCAACGTGCAGGTAAAACTTAGGTGAATAGGAAAGGTGGTCGAATTTTGTTGTCAACAATAGTGTTAGTAAATTCTTAACGCTTTCATAAGTTGCCCGAATATAATATGGGCTTTAAACAATTGGAAAGCCCAATACTTAAAAAAAAATGTAAATTACACACATTGCTCCTCTTATTATTAAAAACTATTTCACTTTTTCCATTCTACAGATACTGAATTAAAGTAGTAAAAATAATAAATCATTAATCAGTACCGTCTAATACTAAAATAGTAATTATATTATTCTCTTTCATATCTAATTAAAATATTATTATAATGACGTTCCAAATCAATTATCATTAATAGAATTCATCTTTACCCAAATCTTTTTCCTTTTTATAATCGCTGATAAAAATCATCATTACGAGCAAATTTTTAGTCGTTCTACCAGATCAATTTCTACCTACACCGCCCGGTCAAAAAATGTTGAGAGTGTTTTTCTTCAACTGGAGGCCAGCCCATTAAATTTATATCATATAAATCATGTGCTACACTATGTTTCGACATACACATTCATCACAATTCAATTTGTTCACTGATCCCACAGTTAGCCCTAGCCCCAATTGCCAATTAGAAAAAGCACATTTGAAATCGAAGTACAAAAATACTCAAATACTGTTTTTCTCTACTTGGAAGCAAAAGTAATTGATAATGGATCCGATCTCTGTTTTCTGCAAGAAGAAAGAGTCTCCTTTGCAAAAATTACAATTTTTTTTTTTTTTAATTCCATTCTTGAGCGAAAAAATCCAAAAATAAATTCTGAAAAAAGTCATTTTTCTTGCTGAATCCATAATAAATAAAAATACATATAACGAAAGGAATAGTCCTAAAGTTTTCTCATGCAATTCTACAATGGATCAAATTTTAAGAGAGAAAACTAAAACTCGAAAATTGTACCATGAATTAAAAACTTTAAAGAATCCTAACAATCATGTAATCATGAACAAGAAAATCATACATATTTCATATTTAACCCTAAATATCCATATAGGTATCCAAATAACAATTTAAAAATGTATGATGTAATGATATATCAAGAAATTCATAAAACATAACTATCATGATCATTCCTTATAATTTAATATGAAATTTTGCTCTGATACTATTTGTTGGATTTTAATTTCAAATAGAGTGATAAAATCTTATGTTCAATCTATTATACATGCCAAATGGTCTCATATCAAATTATCAAGAATTCCATAGAAGAGAAAACATACTTGAATCCATGGAGATGAATAAATGGGGTTTGAGGTCTCTTCTACATACTAATCTATATACTTGATGGGTTTTCTCCCACTGATGGGGAATGAGGAGATGTACAATTATGAATGCTAACTTTTCGAACCATAATCCTATAAGGTTCTTTATATAGTGATTTTAATTAGAGTCTCATTAACTCTAATTAGTTTAGTAATAAGTAACTGCACATTGCAAAATCCATATTCAATAGATATTTCTGGACCTAATAACTAGATCACTTAAATTAGTCCTACTTAATTAGATATTTCAAAGTGAAAATTACAAGGAGGTAGATTTTTGAAAACTTAATTTCAAAAATCAAGTTTAGGATTTCTTTATATAAAAATCAGGTGATAATATTTTTTAAATATTAATAATACAAGCTTTAATTACAAATAATTTCAGACATCTAAGGATGAGTGAGAATTAATTCAAAATCAACAAAAACTTTCATCTTTATCCACTGCACACACCATCCCACCACGCCATTGAAAATATCTCGTATTCCCTCTATACATTTACAAACTGGGATTCTCTCTCTCTCTCTCTCTCTCTCTCTCTCTCTCTCTCTCTCTCTATATATATATATATATATATATATATATACAAGATTTCATTGATTCAAAAAGTCATTTGATCAATCCAATGGTTGAGATTCATCCGACAAAATATAGAGAGTCATTCAATGTCTTAACACTCTTTTTTCATCTTGCATCTTTCATCGTTCATCGTTCTTTTTTTTGTTTTTTGGAAATTCCAAAAGTCAAAGTGGCATAAAAGTGTAAGGGTGTTATATTTTTTATTAAGATGAGTTATGTGATCTCTAAGGTTTTCCTTCCAAATTTGTATTTTACTATATGGAAAGTTCTTGTACTTAGTATTTGGGTGAAAATGTTAAATATTATTGAAATTAATGTGTAGGAAACAACCTAAAAATGTCTTTGTGCATTGATAAAGTTAATAGTGCATTTGTTACATATCACAGATACCAGTTCATAGGTCACAAATCAAATAGTATTGGTCACAGGTCATTGATTTATGTTCATAAGTCACATATCATATTGTATAGATCACAGATCAATGTTCATAGGTCACATATTGAAATTAACAGGTCATAAATTGATGTCACGTGTCTTTGTATATTGATAACATAACACAAATTCAAATTCACGTCACATTTCATATGTTCCAAATCAACGTCCACATGTCACGTATTAAATACAATTGGTCACAGATCACTGATTTATATTCACGGGTCACTTGTTACAGTTCACACTTCATAGGTCATATGTCACATATTATGAGTCATAGATCAATGTCAATATGTCACATATCAAAACAAAAGTCACATATCGAATGTTACATGTATTTGTGCACTGATAAAATGTCAAATATTCATATTTACAGGTTACAATTGATATGTTATAGGTCACATGTAATAGTTCGCAGGTCACATATCACATTACATAGGTAACAGATCAATGTTCATCGGTCAAAAATCCAATAAAACTGGTAATAGGTTATTGGATCAATATCACAAATAATAGTTTACAGGTCACATGTAACAGTTCACATGTCATATGTCATAGGTCACAAGTCACAAATCCAAGAGATTTGATTGCATACCATTGGATCAATATCACATATCATAGAGCATAAGTCACATATCTATATCAACATGCCACATATCACAGAGAACTGGTCATAGGACATTGGATCAATATTAATGTAACAATGAATCTTTTCAATTTTCGTCATAGCAACTCACATTTTACAGGTCAATGGATCTTTTCAACAGGCTAATGGATCGATTCAATTTTCATTACAACAACTCACGATTGGAACTTCAATACTATTTCGAAAATTCAAAAATATGATCTAGCAACAATACAATGTTATCCTCTACCAATTGTGATTTCGGAACCCTTCAAATCTATTTGTGAATGATCACCAATCTTAATTCACTACTTCTATTATAATATTAGTATATGATCGTTGCTTTGAAAATGTCTTCTACACAATGTTGACAACTTTCAATTTTTGATCTCAATAGTCCGACTGTTTTCAATTAGGCAAATTCCGACAATGGTATTTGAGATTTATTTGCTCCGAAGAGTTCTCTATAGCTTTTTTATTTGTACGATCGTCACAATTTCTTAAATTGGAGAGTTTTGTTTGGAATAAAAACATCTCATAAATTAATATTTGATTTAAAGACGGATATTTATTAGAATCTAATTTATTTTATGTACTATATATATTATTTACCACCTGATTTTGAATACTTAAACATTATTTCTTGAAAATGAAATAATACATAGTAAACACCTTATATATGTATTATTCCATATTTCATATAACAATTATTAATTAAATATATAAGCTCATTATGGGAAATAATATCCCAACAATTGCACCCCAAAAATGAGACTATGGTCACTCATTTGGATGACTCAATCCTCAGCCAAAACCATATCCCATGTTGCCACCATTAGGATTGATGATACTTCAAGTCCGATTAATGTGTTTTTAAGATCGTATTTTTAGTGATTTCAGGATTATGCATATCAACAAGTTATATATTATTTTAAGTATCACATTCTTTGAAATCATATGGTTCTTTTTTAATATATTTTAATAATTAAAATAAACCCATGCTATTATATGACTGGTTATGCTCTGTATAATTAAAATATCTAAAATCCTTCACTGATATTGGACATAGCTTCTTTGAAATCATATGGTATTTATTATGTTTCAGTTTTTGAAATGAAATTCCTAAAAATTTAAATGTTAGATTATATAACATAAGTTTCAGAATATTTGATACAATTTGAGAAACATCATGTTTTGTAACAAGTGATTGTCTATTTTGCAACTTGTGACCTACTACGCCTTCCAAGTCATTGTTTTATATCAAGCATTATAAAAAGTCCTAGTTGAATCGCAATTTCATTATCTCTGTTCTGCTTAGCAACCTATATCACATTATGATTCGTTATTTATGTATTTTTATGTTTAATACATATAATATGCCATGGTTTTTTTAGTATGTGACTAAACATGAAGTGAGTAGTTGGAATATAATTCAAGTTGTTTTCACTGCTTCACTTCATTCTTTGCAATATGTTTGAGCCCTTTACGTGTTCTTGAGACTCGTACCATCCATCTATTATACGCAAGATAGCATGTTCTGTCATATTCTTTTATTAATATATGCTATATATCATTGATCAACATCCACGTGACATTTAACGTAGTATTTCTTGCAATATTACAACACAACTTCCCATGGACATGTCATTCTTCATAACATGATATTATATGAAAATACAATGCATACTATTGTATGCAATTTGTTAATCATTCTTGGTCCCTCCTACATGTAATACTTTCAAGACTTTATAGATATACTACATATTCATAAATGTGATCTACTATGAACCAACCCGATATCAAGAACGTTATGATATCACTTGTTGAAAAATCGGTCAAATAATTAAAGACGAAAAATATGGACAATATAAAATTTAATGGATCACAGAATAATTAAGAAAATTGTGGAAGAGGAAAATTTATTATACCAAGAAACAACCAATTGTCTTACAAGATTTTGATTATCTCAATCTAATGCAAATAATTTTCTCTTGTTTCTAATGTATACACAATGATCTAATTATTATAATCTCTTGAGACTTGCCTTTTCTTTTCTTATAAAGTGCATATACCTTGTGGAGTATTTATAGAAATCAAATCTTGAAATTGTGAAGTCCAAGATGAAGAAGAAGTCCCGAAATCCAGATAAAACAAGAAAATCGTAAAGAACCAGCTACCGGGAGTTATAGCTTTGTTCTGCTGCCCAAGAAGGGGGCACCGACACTACGACGCCGGGCTTGCTGAAACCTTTTTTACTTTTTTCTTTTCTTTTCGTCCCAAGGTATTTTACTTCATTTCCAAATCTTTAATTCAATCAAACTCCCAAAACACCATGAAATTTGATTCCTAATTAAATCGGACTTCTAAACCAAGATTAAACAAACTTCCTTCATGCAACAAATTTGTCACAAATTTCATAACAAGGTATTAAATCTTCACTCTTCAAGTCATTCTCCAACTCTTCAATCATGTCCCAACCAGACACCCCATGCCCCCGTCGGGCACGACATGCCTCTTTCGGGCATACTCAATAACTGAGAAATACATCAAAGCCCTGAATACCAGCAGAACTACCGTGCATGACATCCTTTCTTGGATCATCCTGTTCACTTCCAACTCCAGCCGAGTCAATAAATCTGCTTGAACCACCCGAAGCAACCCCAATTCTACCTGAGTTGTCAAACCTGCTCAAATCACCATGAGTAATATGATCAACAAGATCACAACCAGCTCCACTTGAGCTACTAGAAAGTTTCCAAATATTATTGTCCAAATCACCACGAACAACCCGATCACAACCAACTCTACCCGAGTTACCGCTTCCTAAATCATAAGCTGCAGCTAATTCCTCCGTGATCGCCAAACCTTCCAACACATATAACCGGGACTTTCTTGACCTCTTTAATACAATTTGGGCACCGTTGCTATACCTATACTCTTTTGAACCAAGAGTACTCAAAAAGATCAGATTTTTGTTTATACCTAGAACATGTCGAACCTGATTAAGTGTTTTAACCGTCCCATTCAGAATCTTGATTTAACGTTACCAATCACAGCTATTCTACAAGGCTCATTGCTTTCCGCATCACCTGTTTTATCAGAAGAAAACCAATCACAGTTTGAACACATATGAAAAGTGCAAGTTGAATCAAGAATCCAATCCTCGTTGGTTTGTAGTCACCTTCAGTAATCGCTAACAAATCTCCATCACCGTTTTCTTCTACAAAACTAATATTATCAAAATTTTCTAATTGTTCATCCTGATTTGTAGTAGTAAACCTTTTCTGCCACTCATAGCAATCCCTCTTTATATGCCCCTTGTTGTTGCAATATTAAAAGACTATACCGTTGTTGTTATCCTTGACTCTACCCCTTCCATGACTACCCGTCTTCCTCTCATGAATAACAAGACCCTCTCCATGAGCCTCAGAACCGACGACCAGATACTTCATCTTTTCCTTAGAATAAAGCGCACTATATACCTCGTCTATTGTAAGAGTGTCCCGACTACAGAGAATGGTATCTCTAAAAGTCATATATGAAAGTGGCAATGAGCATAACAATATCAGCCCTAAATCCTTTTCATCATACTTAACCTCCATCGTTTCCAAATCAGCGACGATTTCCTTGAACACCGATACATGACCTTCCAAAGATTCACCTTCCATCAAGCGATGAGAACACAAGCGCTGCTTCAAGTGTCAACTTCAACCACAATGCATCGACACTTTTCTCCTTTACATTGATTTTGTTTTGTTTTGATTTGAAGGTTCCAACTAATATTTACTTAAGAAATTATGTTTTTCTTACTTGAAATTTATACAAAAACTCATTCACAATTAAATAAGTAACAAAGCACTTTCTTCAAGATTCTGAATTAAGAGTTGTTTGACAAAGATTTTGATAAAAATTATAATAATTTTGATCAAAATTGATGAAAGTGTAATTGAAAAGCTGATGAAAGTTGTGGATGTTGTGAAAAGTTTAGTTAAAATTGAAGTTTAATTAATTAAAAAGTTTATAAAATCAGTTTAAACGAACAAGCACTAAATTGGGGCATGACTTGACTACATAATGGAATCTTGCTTTTTTCCTCGTCAAATAGCTTATAGGTTGAACATGGAATATATCTCGACTAGGGTTGGGCAAAAATTCCGACCGAACGTCTTGCCAAAAGTCCTGAATGAGACTTGAACTGAGCAATTCAATTCGATTATTTTTAGATTAAATTAAGCAATGAGTATTAGAATAGAAGAATATAGCTTCCTTATTTTTTTTTTACCGCCGCAAGTTTACTAAATGGGTAGAACTTGATCAACGGGTCGTGAAAACATTGATTCCAAATCGTGAGATACTTAACATGTTGGGCTTTGTTCAACCATTGAAATTATCCCAAACTTCTAATACACAATACACACTAATTTTTGAAAACATGGGCAGATCGTAAAATCATAAAAAAAAATCAGTTTGATTACATCTATCAAAATAAGTACTAGTAATACCATTGAAGGCTCGAAGCAAAGGAATCAATGGAAGGAAAAGAAATTTGCCTATATTTTAGTGTTATTATTTGCTTCTCGGTCATTTGTATACATTTATGAATAAATTTTATTAGAAAACTTGTTATTTGTGTTTTTAATTTTGAGCTATGTTCGTACTTTCTAAGAATTAATATGGAACCTATAATTTATTAGATTAATATTTTTCTTTAAATATTAAAAAGTTTAAATATGGTATGGAACCGAATGGTTGGGTTCCAGTTCGGTTCCAAAATTAAATTTGGACTCGAGATTCCATCTACAAAATAGCCGATAATTCTTATTTTGATATAGTTCTCTTTAGAATTGGACTCGGATTGAACCGTGTCGAGGCCCTAGTCTTGAGAGACCTACTTCCATCTTTACTTCTTGTCAAAGTGATTTCAGATGGGTAGTTTAACACAAAACATACCATTTAGGTTAGCTTCTTACACACATTGATGGAAGAAAATAGAAAGAATTACGGTTGCGAAAGATATATGAGAAATTATATCATTTGGAAAAGTTTTTAGAATTCATTTAAGAAATAAAAATTCTCGAGAATATAATTCGGAGTTTTCATATTTAACCATGATCTCAGTTGTGTGACGAGTTATGAAATATCACCACAAATTGACAAATGAACTCCAATTTTGAATTTTTGAAAGTGAACTCGTTTTCATCATAATTCATTCTAAAATTGGACTTGCAAGAAACAAAAATAGTCAATCCATTTCATAGTAAATCAAAGGTATTAACTGAATGGGAAATTACAAATTTCTGGTTTCAAATTTCAAAATGGAATTGCTGCATATTGATAGGCCATACCTGATGAAAACTAAGATCTTCCTTCACAGGCACCCCAATGTTTCTCATCAGAACCGTCGAACAATGCATATCAATATCATGATCAATATGCAGCCGTCTAAAACTAGCTCCACCTCCAACGGGTTGCTAATCAAAAAATCTCCACCAATATAGCCCAGGGTGTACGAATGCATAACATCTTGCTCTATACTCTTCCAGTTTCCACCAAAGTTCATCTGTTTGATCATAGTTAGCCAGCATTTTACTATGATTCTCTGTAAAACACACTGTATAAGGTCATCTTAATCCACCTGGCATTTCCTAACCCTGGTTTAAAATTCTCTTTTACAAAGTACGCAAAGTGTGTGTCTGATCTTGATCGGTACTAGCTCATGTACTCGAACCTCAAAGTGTGTTCCAAGACTTGTTATGACATCGTGAAGTCTCGGGACCATGGCTCATCAATCTTGACGGATACTACTTCGTGCTTGAAGACTTTGCTAAGATTTTATCAACTTTTCAACCACATATTTCATTAACTTTTATTAAAATATGCTGAAACTTTTATAAAAAATTTTTGTCAAGTAACCCCTTCCTATATTTGTATAGAAAAAGGGGCACAAATTGTTTGTGCAGGAAAGCCGGAAACATCTTGGTTGCCGGGAATAGGGCTAATGTAGTAACCACAATGTATGTATAATTTCATGAGAAATGATTATTATGTCAATGAACAAACTTAACAAGCTTCTGAACTCCTTTTAAAACTCAAGGTAATTCCATTTTCAGCAAGCTTTCCCATGTTGACACCATTATATAAAATATATATTCTATGACTGATAACACAAATTAATTAATCATTTCTTATAAAGCGTCGATTCTGAGTCTTGATGGAACAGCTGATGTTCTAAGCTTTTATTAGACATATATATAGCACATATTTATGTAAATTCAAAAATACATTAGCTACATACATCACTAGAAGCATATGAAAGGAAACTGATTATATACCAGCAAAAATTGAAAAAAACTAACCATATAATTAGTCTTCTTTCTGCTCATCACGAATCTCACTTGATAATTCTTGAAATAATATAATGAGTTATCCTTTTCCTCGTAAGTGGATAATTTTACACTTGAACAATGATCCAGAAGTATATTTTACCAGATTCAAAACTATTGCTTTGAGGATGCATCATGATCAGGTTCAGGCCCTAACCGAAGTTCAAGGTCTACTTCAGCCTGCATAGATCCATGGCTAACCACTCGGCTGCTCTCCATATGCTCACTAAAATGACTGTTTTCTCCTTCATCATTGCAAACCAACGGTGCCTCAGTAAACAAAGCTAAACCTTGCACAGTTTGAGAATTTTCGTTAGGCTCAACTGCTGAATCAACTTCTCCAGACGAAATACTGGCTATTTTCGGCGTGTTCTCATTGGCAGAAGCCGGAGGACTATCAGCAGAATCTATTGTCTTGATGTCCAAAGAAAGAATGTCTTGGCTGGAAAACTCTTTAAGCTTAGCCCTGTCTCTTCTATGAATGTTCATATGCCCTCCTAGTGCTTGTGCATTAGAGAAACCTCGTTTACAGAAAGTGCATCTGTAAGATTTAGCATGGCCTAGAACTTGAAGATCATCACTCGACATTGTTGGCTCCAAATTTTCTGTGCTGGATGGATTTATCTCCATTTTCAAGTGTTGGTCCAGATGATCATGAACAATATTTAAGGAACTAGGGATGTATAGGAAGAGTTTAGGTTTCACGAATAGAGGTGGTCAATGGTCGGCAATAAAAAATTTCATGTGTGTTTTTGAGAAAAACTATATCGAGCGTGCTAATTTTTTTTTTTCTTTTGCCAGGATATAACTCAGTTGTTAAATGATAAAAATAACACAAATCTACATAAAAAGTTGACCAAGTTGTTCCCATAAAATATACTCTTCCGAGCCAAAAAAATTTATTTGTGCATTTATTTATACATATTAAAACAAATATTTTAACCATTATTCCTCTAAGAAGTTAAAATGTATTTTTCTAACCTCTCCTTTTTTATCATATATATAAAATGGGCTAAGTTCTTGTGTTGGGATTTATGATGGAAACTTAACCTAACTTGATTAATTTTAATATCTGTTTTTTAATATTAAAATGCTTATTTTCATGTGCATTTACCATTGCATTTCATGCATTCTCATTTATGTGGTCAATGAATGATTACGTTTCGTGATTTGTGAATCGTTCAAGAGAAGATTATACATTTTAGACTAAATAGTAAATGCACTAGGTTCTTGTAGGGGATAGAGATATATACCTCTAATCCTAGGTGGCTTATTAAACTATTTTCACAAAAAATTAATACGGTTGTTTTGTTTTAAATCAATATAGAGATATAGTAAATTAAACTAATAGATTAGGATTAATTTCGATCGAGAGAGGTAATTAGCTAAACTTAGGGTGAGACATCGTAAATGAGTAATTTGTTTGTTGTAAGTAGTATTCGTGCGACTAACTCAATTATGAATCTTACAAGATATGTACTTTGATAGATTACTGGTTTGAAGTGTCTAAAAAATTCCTTGTAGAAGGTGTAATATGTTCACGCTTTATGCAGACTAATCAGTTGAATTGTTTATTTTTATGACATATAAAATACGAAAATAGAGGGAGATGTAATAAGATTTATCATCAATAAGATTTAATTTCGCCTGTCTATCAGAGCAAATTTCATTTGTTTAAAATGAAAATTGTAGTCGTGACTTAATCAAACTACTTTGTCGTTATTTAGTACTTTAATCTTCTTTTCAGCTACTTATAATCTGAAATAAGTACATGGCATGATGTTATAACGACATATTGGTTAGTGACACTTCTTGTTAACTTAAAGGTAATTAGTTAATTGGAGACAAATATACTTGGCATTAAACAAACAAAATTAATGGAAAGATGAATGGTATAAAAAGCGTGGTTTAACTAATTGCTCTATGAATTTTAATATTTGCTTACTTTGTTAATAAGTAAATTTCTTAGTTTAACCTAGGCTTAGGCCCTGTTTGAGCTACATTATTTTTTTATTCTCATTCTTCTATTCATTTTTAACCACATATTCTTCAATAAAATAATATTTTTCACTACAATAAATTTTCCTTCTTTTTTAACTACATATTCCCCATCACATCAACAGTAAAAATGCATTCTTTTTCCAAAAATGTGCACCAAACAGGGGCTTAATTTGATAATACAGTAAAATCTTGATAAATGAATTTCGATAAATTAATAGTCTCACTTAAATAATAAAATTCTTTGATTCTAAACTGGACATGTGTACTAAATTAATAATCCTCCTAAATGGATAAGATAATATTTTTTTTAAAATCATTTAAGGCCCTACGAATATATAAAATAATAAGTGCTTAAATTCATAAAAATTCATATTAATACAAATTGACAAACTTTAAATTTGACAATATTTTTTTTTCAATTCGCCTCTTTAAGTTTAACAAACGTTTAATTTGACTGTAGGAATTATGTTCCATGTGTACATGATAATTAATCTTTCAAGATTTTAAATCTTGAAACCAATGCATATACATTAATATTTCCCCTTTAATAACCCTGCTAAAATAATAATTTTTATCGGTCCCGACGTTATTATTTTATGGAGGTTTTACTGTAAGTAGTTTTCAATTTAACTCTAGGCTTAATTTGTTAATAGGTTATGAAAATAACAATGTTTGACCCAAATAACACCTAGATGGGTTGAATAGTGTATCATACGGAATTTAAATTTACCAATTATTATTAACAACAAGTCACTATTAATAATCAATCTAAATGAAATCACATGCAATTATTATCCTACATTGAAATGGCATAGTTTGTATGATTGTAGAAAAGTATATAACACAACAAAATTGATGACGGAGAAAACCCCTCGCGGAATAAAAAAAACTCTAGACCAAGCCAGTAAAATATAATATAGACAAAGATTTACAATACAATCCAAACTAGACAAC